>PKRV01000251.1:723639-917783 GCA_003709505.1 Hyphantria cunea | reverse complement strand
ATATATTACACTTTTTTATTACACTTTTTTTCGTATATACATATATATCATACATAGAAAACACCCAAACTCCGAAACAAAAATTTGTAGATCATACCAACATTTGATTCGACCCCGGGACTCGAACCCGAGACCTCAAGAACAGCAGTCGCGTACGCTACCGCTGCGCCACCGAGGCAGTCTTATATAGACCTTCCTCTTGAATATTGATTGATTGATTAATGTAGTTTTCAGTTATAGATATTGATCTATAACTGAAAACTACATTTAAATATGTTGAGAAGTTTCTAAGATATGAGTGAACATACACCGGCGGTGTCTTCATTTTTTTGTATTTTATGTAAAGAAACTATCTACTTCCTACTAAAGTAACCAAAAGTTTAGATTAGAAAATTAGAGACAGAAATTCGAATAGATCATTAAGTTGACCTATTTTTAAAACAAAAATAGATTTTTTTTAAAATCTTCCTTTCTTGCTTTTTGTACCTAAACTTGACTAAAAGTGAGGATTATTTCACTATCATGTAAAAGTTTTAGGAAATCGAATACTTTATCTGCTACTATAAATAGTTCAGATTAGTGAATATCCCACGATCGACTCATTTTACAGATCCGGTCAAACGCATCAATAAAATATCACCATCAACTAGATTAAAACACTAACAAGCAAAAAACATTTTTCTTATGACTTTTAATGAGCCAATTTTGGAATTTTCTTATGTTCAGAAACTAAATTAACATTTATATTAATAATGACTTTAATAGTTTATGTAATTATCATTATGGAATAATGCTGTTAAAGATCTAGTAAAATCTAAAATCTAGTACTTAAACTACTACATATAGACCAAAACTAAATAAAGTATGAACAGAGCCTCTTAAACACCAAGAGTTGCCTGGTATTTAATGGGCACAACACAATTGCACTGGAGGGATAACTAAGTCGAAAACAAAAACAAAAAAAAACAAACAACAACCTATAATGTCCCACTGCTGGGCTCGGGTCTCCTCCCAGGAGAGGGTTAAGGCCATACGTCCCCACGCTGGCCAAGTGCGGGTTGGGGACTGGCAAGACTACGTTGTGGCTACGTAAATCTTGCCGTTGGATGTTTTTAAGCCGCCCGAAGGCCTCCAACTAAACTTCACGACTGTTATCGTATGATAACAACCGGGACCGACTGCTTAACGTGACCTCCGAATCACGGAGACGCTCATGGTAACATGCCACCAGTGGTCACCCATCGGTGGTACTGACCGCGCCATCGTTGCTTACCCTCGATGATTGTTTCTAATCACCGAGTGCAACTGGGCTATGAGCGCCTTAGTCGAAAACTATTATGTGTAATCATGTATCCATTTTGCAGTTTAATAGAGCCTGCTAACATTTTAATTCTAAGAGCAGTAACAGGATTGTCATTTTATGTAAAGATGATAGACTGTATGTTAATGAGACACAAATGTTCAATGTAACAATGTGTTTACCTGTAAATAAGCTTGGATGGTGATGTCGGACGGGCGGTCGGTGATGAGGAACCGCATGTTCTTGTACTCGATTAGCGAGGGCGCCGGTCTGATATCCTTCTGCTTCATGATGATCGAGTTCGCTTCTACTCTTGTCACACTTGAAGTCAGAACTCTACGTCTGTTTCGCTCGACAATACCGCGCCGAGGTGGTCAACTCACAACACACGCGTCGGAGAAAGATGTCACGGTCCGTCACAGTCTAACAGACAAACTGTCACTCTATTTCCACACAACACACGACAGTTTCCTTACTTTTGTTTAGAAAGGGTCCAATTATATAATGAGAGCTACCCGCATGGATGTCGCTTTCAACCACTTGATCGCATTCGGGTACGAACAAACAAAAGTTCAGAATGTGGAATTGAACTAAAAGAAATTATGCGAAAAACATAAGATTTTGGTTACGGCGCGAACTCCGGCAACTGAACGATATGCTCTTTTTTCACTGGATTCTCTGTATTTAAGGTAACTGCAACAAAAATAAAATATTTGTAAATAACAGTGGATCAGACAGCGGCACAACACGATTTACTAATATCATTTTTAAAACGTATTTGCGTCACAGCCGGAGCAGCGACTGAAGTGGAATAAAAATGTACTCTAAAAATAGTGTTCGGCGTAAAGCGAAGTCTCGGTCATGTGGACGTCTGAAATTCTCATCGCCTATGTCTGTAAATCGACAGCGGAATTTGCGCACTGATCCAGAGCCAAGAGCATGTCAATCGTGGACGTGTTCCCGCAATTTGTACTTGCATACACAAAGAAGCGTGATAACACAATTTGTAAACACTGCGCCATCCGAACAACACTCCTATTGTTGACTATGCCGATAAATACCTGCTCAACTAGCTCACGTTTACATGTAATGCTTGTGATGTAACGTTATAAAACTGTTTTATAGGTTTACCAGTATCACGTTCTTGACTTGGTCAAGAGCAGATAACAACTGATAGCCCAATGCATCGGACCGACGGCTTCGTTTCACCCCACCTACATTACAATATGGCGCCTGGATAAAAAGAGAGTCCGGTGAACGTGACTATGCTAGTATATTGTTACCTGTGGGTGGGTGAACGTCAAAAAGTGCGCGGGGTGCGTTGTTTCAGCACACGCTCCCGGCAGCATGGGTCTAGCGGTAGCACGCTCTCTTCCCTTGGTCGCACGAAACGCCCTCTTGTTTATTTGTGTTGAGCCTGGCAGTACTCCGCGCTGTCCAAGCGGAACTCCATCAATGTCGCCACAGAAGGGATCTCCAGCTGCAACAAACAAACAAGAATCTAGTTAATTAATTGCACAACTCACTTATAATTACGGTGACTCATTTCTGTTGTTTACACTAAACACGTTACTGCGTTTTCTTGGAATAGTGTATATTAATAATATCAACAAAACATTCAAGCAATTATCTCATTTAATTATTTATCAATGGGAAGGTGGTGTCCGAGATAAGTTACCCAATTTTTATTGATCAACACACACCCACCCTTTTGATGTCCTTTTCTCCTTGTTATTGTGATCGACTTCGTGACAGATACTTTTTAAACGTGCATTTGAAGATGACGTAAGCGACGCGATAAATTTACACAGTTATTAACACATTCCTAAACAGCTGCAAATCACAGAACATCTGTAGCAAATTCGGAACGACGGAAAAAAGAGCTGTTATCGCATAGATAACTAAAACATTTGCCCTCCTAATGTTTAACATGTTACTAATACCAAGGTCTAAGTAAATACTAATGCGAAAACACTTGTCACAAAACAAGACCAATAATGACTGACAAAATACGGCAGCAGCTTGTTCAGTTTAAAATTCGCGGCGTACGATATGTTGGCAACCATAATGCCGGCGTGGGATTTCCATGTTCAACGTCATACATGTTTACATTTAAATTTACAATAGTGTTTCATGTATAATCTCAAAGCAAAACATTGGCAACGAATTAACCTCTCTGTTCTGCTAAGTGCTTTACAGCTCGATGATATTCTTAAATGTTTTGAAATTACGTACAATATTAGCACTTTCCTTTAAATTATACCAAGAAGACTGCATGCGGCATACAGGTACGTAAATTTGGTAGCAGGCCAAAAAGAACACCGAATAACGTAAAGGAAGCAAAGATCTATTGTTTCTTGAGCACCAAATAGATGCAATATGGGGGCACCCACCTTAGTTTGATCTTAATTATTTCTATTACAGATTTTCAAATGTACTCCTCGTATTCTATTGTCTAACATTCCATAAAAATGAACCGCATAAAATGCATGTGTTGAATGATAATGCCTCATGCCACTTCAGAATAAGTACTCATAAAAGTCAAAATACCTGTCAATGGACTTGAACAGAACAAAGGGGCAACAAAATATTGTCTAGATAAAACAAAATCTAAGCAATAACACATTAAAATGGAATTGACTAAAAAGGCGGCTGTTGTAGAAAGAGGGGAGCAGATTGGCCGAAAGCTAGACACGACGGTCGATAACCGGGCAAAACTTCCATATGTATGTGCAACAATGCAGACGATTTAGTATAACGACTGAATGTCTGGACTCGGGAGAATGTCTTATCAAGATAACTATTCAATTTAAAAAGGATAGAAGAAATCGGAAAATTTTTATTAAAAGGGAAAATTGAAACGACAGTTTTCATAATTGTCAATGACAATTCGGTTTCAGTTAGCTCCGCCTAATCTCTGAAGAGTTGGAATATAATTTATATTCCATAATAGCAGGACTAGTATTTTTTTAAATTATACCCGTATATATACCACAGCAAAGGTATCCGGGTGCAAGCCCGGATGTTACTGTTCTATCAATAGCCCTGGCATGGCATAGCAATGGTATTAGATAGACGAACACTAGCAAGACAGTGTCAATTAATGCATTGCTTGACACGTGACAAATGCACACACGAGGCATGTTCAACTCGTAACTTAGTACTTAGCTAACAATAAACATACAGTACGACATTTTTGAACTTCATTGTGTTGCTGAAAGTTACGCACAAGTATTAACGATTGTTCAGCTTAACATCGTCTACTTTCGTAATTACATTTAGCCGTAATGTCGTCTGGAGGTTCATTTCAAATGACATTTATTTCTTTGCTCCTCTGAACTGAAATTATCAATGAACGAAAGAGGTTTTGCAATCGGTCGATAATTCCTTTCTAGTACTAGGAAATGTTCGTAAAAGCCTTGGTGTTGTTGCGCTTCAGTTAAATTTAAAGGTAATTTTATTTACAATTAGTTTTTAAACTGTTGTGAAATTTTGCAGTTTCCTTTTGTACGAGTTTCCAGAATTTTCATTTCCGTATTTGACAAGGTCACGTTCATCACGTTTTGCTTTTATGAATATATAAGAAATTCGGTAAGTAGGTATATTCGGATTTGTTCGCATTAAACGTAGAAACGTAGATCAGTTCTAATGTCCTCAAGTGTTCCATAGATCATCAATATTATTTTGTCCATCAGATATGAAGATGCTACATTCCTTTTTTTCTCAGTAGATATATTTATATAAGTGGCAAGAACCTAAATAAAACGAGACAGCGGTTACCATGAAGAAAAGAACGCACAAATGAGAGTATATTAGAGAGCAATATCTAATATACTCTCATTTGTGTACTTGCACAAAATTTCGTAGTTGCCTTACTTGGAGCAATTGTATCATTATTCAATATAATATGCCCCTAATGAAAGTTATGACATGTAAATTTGTTGCCAATGTAAAATAACAAAGCAGTTGTGAGTAAGTAGGTATTAAACTAATAAAGAAATAAATTTCACGCATTGTATGATTGCATGTTTACATCAATTTTATACCGAGTGGAACGTAGAAAAAATTATGACTCATTCCACGTCAAAAAATTAAGGCGTAGAACAACAAGAAGTGTAGCGCCTTGATAAATTCATCCAGTGGCTGAATTATTTACATCAGCAGAATGTGAATAACAGTCGTGAATCACATATCAAAAAGTATAAATATTTACTTAACGTTTCATCATCGTCAATTGCGTTATCACTTATCACTTTAATTTACTCAATATTTGAAAACGAAGCATAACTTAAGCGAAGATTTGGCGAAAACTAAATTTTATTTAACTGTAGCAAACGAATCAAGTATTTTCTTGAAACATATTTTGTTTAATGAGATCAAATCGAATCTTATCAAATAAAAACATTTAAATCACTCTACTCTAGAAAAGTGAAGTTAATGTATCAAAGTATTAAAATGATTTTGTTAACAGATAAAAATCTTAAATGAAACCCCCAAGTCTATTGATTCAAGAGTTAAGTGAACATTATTTAATTAATTTACGGTAAAAACCTTCATGTGCACCTAATAAAGCGCCACTCAATGATTTTTAATATTTAACTAAATTATCCAATGACATGTCTTTTACTAAACTGATACACCGATTTCAATATTTTAATTCTTAACACGCATGTGGGCTGCGGGCAAAAGCCAGTCTTCTACATGTCCACGGCATTTATTTAGTTTGGCCGAAACTCTGACAACTATTAGGAATTAATTTCTTGTGCGCCATTTTGCATTTCAAACCGAGAGGAAGGTATTCATAATGTTATTCTGAAGAATATCTCCTAGTTGTTCAAACTGCGTTAAACAAAAACGAATTTTTCAACTCGGATATTTATATTTAGTTTTACGCTAACTGGGTAATTGATTTTTCACAATAGCATGTATATGATGTTCTATTTATAGTAAAGTAACACATAACACTGATAATTGATTTTGAATTAAAACCGTACACCGATGTTTGGCAAACAATAGGTTTGAAAATCAGTGCAGACAACAAATCTTCTTTATTTCTTGGAATTATATATTATTCCTAATTTCACAAACTTCGTCCTCCCTTCTAAGGAAGAAATTAGAAATGTTGTATTTCATTTTTATGTATGTAAGATATTTCGTGAAAATATTTAGATTTCGTATAAATATAGCACAACGTTTTGTACGCAAAAATATAAATATACGTATTGAACAAAGATATTGTTCAACGTACACGTTTCTGACCAATTGTAGATAAAATAAATGTGTTGTCAAGGTAAACAGACAGGCGTTTACAACACATACCTAAATAACTACTTGCCTATAATTGATTTTAAAACTATGACATTGACACGAGTTGTGTAGGGAATCCGATATTACAATGAAACTAATACAGTAATAAAATAATATATTCCATATTTAACCACGATGGTATGTCATACAACTTATAAATACATATCATCATAGGTAATTGTTGAAACAGATTAAAGCCACACCGCGCCCTAAAACTACAACGACAATTATACTATACAATTTAATTAAATAAATGCATACCTTAGTCACCACACCTTAGATTAAATGGAGTGCGAGCCATTTTTTCGCAATTGACTTACTTTACTAATCCGATAATAAACCTAAATTCTAGAATCAAACCGCGTTTTTACGATTATTGAAAGAATACTACGTTTTGTATAATGAACTCAAATGACGCATACTGACCAGAAAGTCTAGAAATTGGCGTTCCAACGTATAAACCAAGCGTGTTAAAACTGTGTCAGTGAGTAAAGTTAGCCCGCAACGTCAGACGTTAATATAAATGCACTTTCTATAATATGATCAAATATGATTACAACTTAAGACAATGACGAATTGAAAGTACTCGTCAAATAGAAAAAAAAATACAAGAGTATTTTAATTGCGTACTAATGAGCTACATATTTCAGTTTGACACCTGTTGATTCTAGGCAAAAGCACAACTGAAAATAGACGGTCAAATAACAAAATATCACTGCATGCCCTCAAAAACTTGTCTCACAGCTTGTTTTTACCATAAAAGGACAATCAGGATCAAATAACGCCCCAGATTGTCTCTTACTCAGAAGATAAGTTCAATCCCTATAAATGAAGAAGCTAACGTTAATAACATAAAACGTTTCACTTACATATTCCTTTGGATAAGGAAAATAGCTATCGGAACTCGAAACACAAAATATAGTTAATGAAACTGTAAGATAACTGAAACTATGGGTGCACGCACGCAACAGAAGCTGTCGTTATAGACAGAGTAGAAGGTTAGGCGTTTACATCGCAACGGGTCGACACTGTCCGTGCCGCGGTCGGTCAGAGACTAGCGCTCCGAACTCGACCGCAAGTCGACGTCACGCGCGGCGACGGTACCCCGTACCGCTGGCGGGGGCATTGGCGTCACCCGCCAGACAACCGCCGCCCCGCCAACCGTATGCCACCCAATACCCACACACACATTATAACATGAGTTCATACAAGTTTTCAAACTTTTCACAAGTTGTCATTATACGAGTAATCTGTTATATGAATGAAACAATGATCACTTGACAGATCTTGTCTGGAATTATGAGAACTGTTTTGAATAAAGAAGATAGACTAAACAAAATGACGAGGTATTCAATCCAAGATTCAAACAAATAATTACGATGACCAAAATTATTGACGATTGGTTTGGACGACATTTTTAGTGAGAATTACCTAATACAACGTAACAGGAAATTGTGTGTAAAACTGAACTAAATATATTTAAAATTATGCATATATGATCCAGAAGTTTAGATTGAAAACAGTAGACGCCCATCGACAATATTCTAAAAATAGGAAAAAGGAAACAAAAACATTAAATTACGAAACTCCCACGTATCTTCGTGCCCACTCGCACGTAATCAATCAATGAGCGTCGTTAAATGAGAAAAGTATGTTTCAAGAAATAAATCTCAATATTACAAAGCAGCTATTAAAAGCAGTTACATTAAAAAATTATAATTCATAATCGCAAAAGAAAATCTTTACAAAAAAACCGTCAGTTATTATGAAAATTTAAAGATATGTTGGTAGATCTACGTTTTTTTTTATCAATTTCAAACTACATAGAGAACCTTATAAAGAATATCAATTACACGCCATGGCGATTGTGGCAATATCCTCCAACGCTTTCTTGAATAAACAGGTTCCCATATGTATACAGCTACCTTCATTGTTAAAGCCAACCCACAGATCGCGTAGGACAAATTTAGAACCACCCACTCCACAAAGGAACATTTTTCTACTCCATTGAGTATTATAGTGCTAGCTTTTGCACACGCCTTTGCTTTACAGATTTATACCCTTAGGAACAGACTTTTTCCTATGCACTTACGAATTTTCTGAAAATTTGTGAGACGTAAAGAGTTGAAAGAGTTGTCAACAGAAAAAAATCTTCTTTTTAATATGTATTAGTTGGATAGTTACGCTAAACGTTAGCGAAGTGTCCACCTCCCAATTTGTTTAATTCTGGCCAATTTATTTTCATGTCCAAATGGGTGATTCTGTAGCAGTCAGTCTACAATTAAAAATAACAAACAAGAGAGACAGAATATAGAGAGAGAGACACAAGATAGACTTTACATACATGTATAGGAATAGGTCTCTCAATTTAGAATCGTGAATGCTTAGTAACGCTAACTTTCCTACTTTATTGGAGGGCGTTCAAAGGTGACGGAAAACTCACTACGGTCGTCAAGAAACTCAATTCGTCGTGGAATATACTAAACAAGCTCTGTTTATCTTTATTCCTCGTTAAATAACAACTTGGCAATAAAAATATATAAATTGTTATTAGATCGTTTGCGCTCGAGAACGTTTAAGCTTTCAATGTCAGCTGCAATGAAAATAACTATTGCATTGCCAATACCGAATTACAGCTTTATTCTTTATATAAAATCAATATCAAATATTGTTGATTCATCCGTAAATAAATTGTTTTTACATCTAGGGTAAACTTTATCCAACGTGTCCATGTTTCAATAAGCCAACGTGATTGAAACACGTGGCACGTTAGTGCCAAGAGCAAACGTGCCTTGCGTGCGAAAACACTACAAAACCGTTTTAGATTTTATGGAAAATGTCACAAAGAATTATTGCAGATAATAAGTGAGTAATGGAATCGTAAATATCCTTTCTATTTTATCGTTCTAGGATTAGAGCGTTCATTTTATAATTCCTTGCCGAAATAACAATCTGACTTCTTTGTCTATTTGTTTGTTTTATTTTTATAACGAAGTACATCTGGTAATTAAGGTTGCCTGGAAGAGATTGCTTTTGGCAATAAGGCCGCACTTTGTACACTCCGTCTCACATTTTATGAACTCTCGTCTAACTGTAATATTTATTATGTGTGCAAATAAAGAGTTTTCTATCTATCTATCTATCTACATCTGACACTAAATCTGTGAAAACGGAGCCAATTCATAACTTTCTTATATTTCTACTATATTTTATACACATTGTATATTCTTCTACAATATTATTATACATACATAGGTACGCATGAAAGTAAATAATTATAAGCGAGAAATTTTGCGAAATTTTTTTAAGATATATAATCAAAGAATGAAATAAACCATTAATGTGGATATCTTGTTCTATAACCAATCAAGACTTAACTTGGTATTATTAATCAATATATAACGTAATTTGCAAAAAAATGTTTTATTACCGAATTGACAGAAAATAAGAGGTTATTTAGTGTATTAAGATTAAAAAGGAAAAACAGTAAAAAAGAGTGTGCAAATGACACATTTATTTTGAAATAGTAGTAAAATAGTAACGCCGCACGTATTATTATCATTAAAAGATATCTTTGACCAATTATCTGGTACCCTTTATCAAATCCTGTATCATTATGATATGGAATTTCAACAGATTACGAATGGCAACAGATTTTTATCTACAACAAATCCTTGCGTCTGACGTTATTACTGACATCGGTGATGCATACTGATAGCAGAGTTATTTGTATTTTATTATTTTACCGCAGCACTTAAATCGTAATCCTTCTGACAGTTTCTAGAAAAGGTTTTATATAGTACAATCGTATAATGAACTCATTACTGCATATATGTTCGCAGTCGCAACATTCTGGATTGGTTCTCAGTCAGTTTCTAAATGCCTGGTGATGACTTATTTTATAGATCACTAGGGATTCGTAATGTTTTAAATTCTCGGTTTTGTCATTTTAACATGCATATATTATGCACATAAAACCTTCCTCTTGTATCACTATCTATTTTATTTCTGAAAACGTCATTAAAAGCTGTTGAGTACTTAAAAAAATACTTATCGAACTGAAAGCGGAAACGGCTTCATTAACTGCTACAACCCAGTGAAGCTAAGTTTAACTAAGCCACCATGGTGTAGGTCACCATGCTGCATTGTTGTATGGTCAATGCAACTTACATTGTCTGTATTCTCAATGATTGGTGACCACAACTCTTGGATTCTTATTATGCTTTTCATCAGGCAGAGTAGTCATTTTGGCAGGGTCATACATAAAAATAATGACATTACGAAAAGCCAAGACACGAATGATGATTATTAAAAATACTTATATTAAAAAAAATTAACTTTTGTCGTGCGGTATATTAGTGTATATACTACTGCTTTGCGAGTTTTAGGCAATATTTTTAACATGGTAATGAACGGATTCATTTGCGAGTATTCTTTATGTTAGAAACAAGAATACTCAAGTAGTACAACAAGATAAAAATGGTAATCAGTAATCACATTCAATCTGACCGGCATGGCGACTAACAATTTAATAGATTGCCTTGGAAAGATAGTACGAACCTAATGTTAAAATTGATTTCTAGAATCACTAACCTTGATAAATCGATAACACATTACAGATAGAGTGTATCACGAATCATAACATATCGTCCCCAAATATCTATTCATAACAAGAACATTCTAAAGGATTTAGAAAAAAGGTATTTTTAGCGAGTGAAAATAAAAAGCAACCCCAGTCATTCCTTATTAATACAGTGAGGGATTTATAAAAAAAAACAAAGTAATAAATAAAATGTTCCGGTAGTGAAAACTACAAGCCTCTATGCAGCATAGTGGGGAACATGCACTGCAAATCAACTTTCACAACACGGATACTCACCAACTCAAGCAAAGAACCAATCGCAATACTTTAACGGGTCGTAGATGCCTTCAGTACTGCATTCACACAAATGAACCCAGTCATGGAAAGCGATTTGTCTCTACCCCACCTCATTATCTTTACATGAATTATTCACACTTTCTCTTTATTCCAAGCTTATAAAAGCTAGGAGGTGGGAACGTCTAAGATTAGAAAATAGAAATTTGCAGACAGACCAATGGGGTGCTCAACATTGCAAGCCGTACAGCTTGATATTCCGTTTAGAATTAACGCAACATTTAACAGGACAGCTGGGTAATAACTCGGTACCGGTTACGATGTAACACGAAATTGACGTGACTGATATTTAGCAAGTCGGGAAAGCAAAGGCCACGCACGACATCGATCGTCTGTACAATGCTGATATGCTAAATGACGAACGTGTAAAACAAATATTTATGTCTACTTATATACTGCATACTTATTTATATTTTTATAGTTACTAAGACCTATTGGAAGCTATAAATGGAATATATATAGCATGTAGTCATGCCAGATGGTAGACGGGTGCGACGATCTATCATAATCAGATGCTAATCCCGTTTTCATTATTTTAGGAAAAATAACCAAACAATATTTACTGGTGAACGATGTTTAAGAATAACGGGAAATGCTGGCTTGAAGAACGTTACTGTCGAGATAAAATCATATAATGTCCTCTTCACGAGAAGTATCAATATACTACTTGATTTTTTACACTTACTAAAGATTTAAATAAGGTTTTGGTGTTTTTATTGGAATTTTCATATGTAATGAAACTTTGTACGTCTTGCAGCAAGTAATCTAACGGAAAGTCGCCCCTTCGGCTTATTTTTTTTATCAAAAAATGTCTGTGAGATTTATGAAGGTGGGTTATAAATATAAAACTTTTGTACATTGTTTGACTGTTTTAAAGTATATTTTACTTGTTAATTTGTTTTTGATAAAAACAAGGAGAAAACTTCAAGAAAAACAAACAAAAAATAAAGCTGTCGTCGTTTTTAGTGTCAATTCGAAACTAATGCAATGTTTTGCTGCGTTTACCGGTGCAACGCTCGGTCTGTGTGTAATGCAACGTAAAACGGGTCACGACCCACTTCGTCGGGATCAATACTCGGTCATCGACTCCGCTTGCGCCTCCAGCCCCCCATATCTGTTACCGACAGACAAGGACCACAACTTACGATATTCTCTCAGAGTACGTATACTGGGCAGCAAAATGAATGCACTCTAAACGTGGTTCACTAACTTCTACAGCGCGGATTTCGTTTATGACAATACACAAATATTAAACTATCTATGTGACTTCTGTACACCCAACCATCGAATACCGTAGCTAACTTTAAAATAAATACTAAGATATTGAGTTGAAATTAAGTAATTTAAAAGATTTTAAGAAAATACGTTTAGAGGTAGGCGCCCATATTTACATGCCATCATTCGTCAATATCACGTAGGAATATTTCTTGATATCTGCGTGTTATCTTCGTGACGGGTGTCTTGTAGGCTGATAGTGTGTGAACCCAATGACGATGAACTTTGCAATATGCATTCATTTGACTGCCTCGGTGGCGCAGCGGTAGCATATGCGACAGCTGTTCTTGAGGTCTCGGGTTCGATTCCCGTGTCGAATCAAATTTTTGTATGATCTATAAATGTTTGTTTCGGAGTTTGGGTGTTTTCTATGTATGATATGTATGCATTTACAAAAAAAAAGTATATATGTATTTATATCAGTTGTTTGGTACCCATAATACAAGCTCTGCTTAGTTTGGGACTAGATGGCGTTGTGTGTTAGATGTCCGAAAATATTTATTTATTTATTTATCTACCTAAATGGTAGTAGGCAGTTCAGATAAATGTTATTGCCATGACACATCCACGGTTTATATTTATTAAATATTTATCGTGACATATTATTTCTCATGACGAACTGCAAAAAAGGATTAGATAGTAATCTATTTTGACCTTTTAACGTGTATTTTTCTCTTAACGATTTCATCCTTAGAGGCTTAGACCAATAGGAGCAGAGCATGATTGAAAAGAGACTCAAATGATATTGTGTGGGTCTGTTACGTGTATAATAAATTTTTAACCCATAATTCGAATACTTGGGTCTTTCCTAACCAGTATAGTTTATTTGTCCAAAAGTAAATAGAAGATAAATTATATCTGTTCCACTACAATCAACCAAGCAATTCAATCAGTTGATTCATTTTAACACGATGATGTTATTCCAGTGGGAATTTGTTTCTCTCACTACACCACCATAAAACTTTTTATTTATTGGCTAATTAGCTTTAATTGGCTAAGTTCTAAATGTTCTAATGTGCGATATGAAATTAACGATATACACAGGATCAGTGTTACTAAGCGATTTCATTTCCACAAATGTTACACGAGTCACAAATAAAAAAAATGTAACTTTTAATTTGAAGTTAATAAAATATAAAACTTCAAATATGAATGTGATAGGTATAAACTCTTAGCTAATAGGCGGTTTCCAAATCTAATGCTCCAAAGGTCTCATGATGCTAAAATTTAACAATGTAGTCTTTGAGAGCAGTGTTTTCATTATATTAACAGAATTGAAAAAAATAGTAATATAGCTATAGTTGAAATAATAAAAGCAACTCTAAGAAGCTATAAGATAAAACTCATTTTTGGTAAGGTTTTGTGTTAATAAAAATAGACTGTCTTTGTACATCTCAATATTTAGGTTTTGTATAATAAATATGTTTACGGGCTAGAATCAGTCATTACCGACGATTAAAAAAAACAGTTCATTACTGGTCATAGGCTTCTACTTAAAAATGCGGTTTAGTTACCTATTGAACCTCTATTTGTGCATAGTTTGAATTCTCAATAGTTGAATAAAATTAAATTTACATGTGTGGTAAATGAATTTACGCATCTGTCACAAGAATAAATAACAATTTATAAGTGTGGAAAACTATGTAAATAATATCTATAAAATTTTAAACATGTCCGCATACATACGCATTTAAAGTTATTCTTGCCGATAAAACAGTTCACATTGCTATCGGTATATTATGAATTAGCTATCCTATTTGTTACGATAATTTTATATGGATGTCACAGATATTAAACTTGATCATGACATACAAGTAGGGGATGAAATAGAAGCGACTAGTGACTGACGTCACCGCTGTGACATTCAGCGCGTGACGTCACAAGAAATAGCCATAAACTAAATTTGGAACGGTGACTATTCGTACCAGATAAGAAGCAATGCATGCTTACATAAGACCGCAATTAGGGTACCTTACAGAAAAAATGTTACAAATGTATTTAGATTTGTCTTTGGCCTTTTAAAAAAGCTGTTATAAAAATAGGTTTCCAAATAGAACCTCTGAATTAACAAACGACTCCAATGAAACTGGCTGAAACATTATAATGCATCGCATAATAATCCTAGACAGTGCGTCAGAGCAGAATCGTTTCTATTTTCAAACAAGAATTGAGGTTTTGCGCGTCAGTCTCCGTTGCAATTAGCGCTGATAGATTAAACGGAATCTGAATTATGAATACAGAAGTTATCAATATATTTCAATGGACGTGAAAGAATTTAGACATAATATGACCGTGGTTAAACATTATCCCTTACAGAAAATAGTATCAATCAATAGTGCAGGCCATACCTAGTTTGTTTAATTTTTGACAATCACATCTATATCAATTTAACAATGAACTGAAATTTCTGCTCAATAACAGCTTTTAAAGGAATAACTTGCACGAATTTTAACATTAGTAATTTTCCTATCAATGTACAAACAAAAATATCTATGTGTAGCCAGGCAACAGGAGCGATTGTTTTAACTGTAGTTCTGATGACATCGCGACCTGACTTAGTGACCTGGATTTGCTCACGTACCGCGCTCTGACCCGCTTTACCTGTAGGTTGATACTTAAATAGCATAGGGCTATTAACTACTGCAAGTAATACCGCTATTAATTGCGGCGATATTCAATGAGGTCTACATCATCATAATCGATCATCTCCTCCATAAATGCTGGTTCTAAAACAACATTGAATTCTAAAATAAGACCTCATTAGTGCTCGAGTCACATACTCGTGCATATACTCATTAACTCGAACAGTTTGTGAATGTACTAGAAACATATATGTATATGCGAGTTTGTGTCCGCCATTTGCATTACGTTTGGCCTTAACATCTGCAGTCCTTGAAGGTATAAGATTGCAGTGGTTTGTGCACGTAATATACCTACAGCTTATTTTACAGTACCTGCACTTGTTATTCCGCTAGTAATGGAAAGATAATCTGTCCGCAGATGTTCTTGTTGTTATATAAGAAGAACCAATACGAAGAATTAATGCAATTATCTTCAACGGTCCTTTAATAGTCTTCTGCTGGATGTAGACCTTGTTTTGGCAAGGAGGTTTTTGGCCTACTAGACGACCCAGGCGAAAGGGTTTTCCTTCTTTATTTATGAAATAGGAGGCAAACGAGCATAGATATCACCTGATGGTAAGCGATTTCCGCCGCCCATGTACACCCATAATACCAGGGCCGTCACAAGTGCGTTGCTGGCCTATAGGGGATGGGGGAGTGGTAGAGGTATGGTCCTCCCGTATCCCTGGGAGGGGTCACGATCTGGGAGGTGTCTGGATCTCGTAAGAAAGCGGTTCCCGGATCTCTCCCGTCTCAGGCGCAGAGTGGCACACCGTGTGGTTTTAGTCGGTTCGATTCCGACACACCGCCCCGCCGCAAGCCCCGGTGGGGTGAAGGCCCGAGGGGGTTTCCACACGTAAAAAAATGGTCCCCCCGTATCACTCACTCGGTGAAACACAGCGTAAGCGCTGTTCCACGCCGGTTTTCTGTGAAGCCCTGTGAAGGCTCATTCGTGCCGAAGCGTGACTCTCCCACGGTTTTTCATTTTTCACAATGCAGAATAATGCAATTCAAGAGCCAATAAATATAGATCAGTTGTTAATAGTGACTATGTTACCATTTCACTTTAATTACTATGTATGGGAATAAATAGATTTCGCTTGATAAAGGATCGATAAAACAACTGTTCTATGCACTATTGATGAGTAGGTAGATGCGGTTTCAATGCCACATTTTGTGACTGTTGAATAAGAAATAGTGTAACACACAGAATAGTTAATTGTGAAACGCAGTTTTTTTTTACCGACTTCAATCAGTGAGTTCTCATATGTTCCACTGTATATATTTGTTTTATACCGCTATATTGACTATCCTACACAATATATGTAGCAAGTGTTCAGATTCTATTAAATTTATAAAAATAATAAAATTATCTAAATCAGAGCCGACAATATCAATATTTCACCCACTTTCAGTGAGCAATAACAAACATGGCCTAGTAATTTACATTGGCTTGTATTAATTTAGTATTTATAGATAGACCTTCTTTAGATAATGTTATTTTTAGACTAAACCAATCGTTAACATTTAAAAAATAAAAGGAAAGAGAAAAATGCCAAATGCATGCCATTTCAATGACAAATAGTTAACTTTGAACAGTTGATAACCCCAATTACGATAACTTTAACCTTGGGTTATGTCAATGGCGGACAATTGGAGAAGCTAGATATAAATTCAGCAAATATTCAAAACAAATCCATAAACCATTTGCCAAAATTAGTGTTGTTTTTAGGGTTCCATACTTGATAAGGAAAAAATGGAACCCTTGGGTTAGGAAGAAGGAAGCCTTAGGATCACTCTGTTGTCCGTCTGTTTGTTTGTCTGTCAACACCCTTTTTCTCAGGCACGTGTGGAGATACTGAAATTGATAACGAAATAATCAGGTCTACTGTCCCTTGGGGCTGTGAAAAAATCGAACTTTTAAGCCAATGCAATCAAAAGATACAGCCGTTTATACTGCATTCGACACTCGCAAGAGAATCAAAACCTACAGGCTACTTCCCGTGAACTCAGAATGTTGAAATTTGGTACGAAGCAACGTCTCACAGCAGTTATATCGTATAATATAACCACAGGTTTGTATAGAACCCTCGGTGCACGAGTCCGACTTGCACATGGCCGGTTTTTTTCAATGATTTACGTGACGTAAATAAACTTAAGATATTGAGAATATATTGTAAATATATATTTTGAACGTATCTCTACTAAAATACAAAACTTAAATATATTTGTATAAAATTAAACTGTAATTTATTCCAAATTGTTGTTTTCAATGTCATGCGCCATTTCGCGTTCTGACCTAGAAAAATTATAATCTAGAAATTTATAGATAAGGTTATAAGATTCTTATTCGTGGAAAACATGCGTGTTAAAAGTGCGAAGCCCCGACTTCGTACATCGCCCTCTATGACTAGTTCGTAACTCACTATGGAAGCTCGGATCAACGACCCTAGCCCTTACTGAATGACAAAGTATATTTTTCTATAGCTATCGTTTCCCGCAGACCCTCCATTGCTCGGAGCCACCGAGACGGGTGGTGTTTAATGGGGACGCCATTTCACAACTATGAACCAAGTCTGAGTGCCGCTCACTGGAATTACCATGAGTTCACGTACGAACCTTGTGATCCAGAACAAAAGAAGCCTCAGATTCATAAAAAATTTAAAGCAATAAAACAAATATCAGTGGTATAATACATAGACTTAAAACGAGAAGAAAGGTAGAATGATCAATAAAAATTATATTCCAAACATTTTATCACGTTCTAGTTATCGCCCGCATTCAAACACGTCCTATTTTCCTCAATAATGGGTCAAAAATAACACGTATCTGTATATTTTTACATAATATGTACTAAAGTAAAGTACATAACACGTCGTTTATATGCTTTATGTATACAAATATATATGCCGTGACAGATACGTTACGCCTGAATAGAGCCAGTATAGTTATAACATTTTTTTGTATCGCTTAATCTCACTTTGTATGTGAGAGCTATAGGTACAAGGGTTTTGGTACTTGAATGAAAAAAGCCTTAATGGCCTTTTAGAGATTAAAACGCCCTACAAATTTCACCTGCCTTCGATTTGCCTAGTCTTTTTTGTAATACGTAAACAAAATAATTGATTAAAAATAAATAATATATTTAACATGACAGATATACACAGGTGTTTATGCAAATATTTTGGAATAACAATTATCACTTTCAAGGTTACCATGTACTTCGTTTGCCGTGTGTTCCATGTGCATAATATGAACGAAGCTTGTTGAAGATCAATTATAGATAACATTTAATTACAATATTGGAGTATACGTTAGTAAAAACAGTAAAATTATTGTTAGTTGACAAATTAACTGAAAATATCTCTGCACTGGTGTCTCATATATACATATTTATGTATTTACTAACTTAGCCCTTAATTATAGCTAGCTCTGGTAATGCTGATGTCAATCATGGTCATCTGAAACAGTCACTTAACTTCTTACTTAATGGTTTTTACCATAATGTATTGCTCATTCATCACATTAAAGAAAGCAAACATATTACAGATACCATTACTGTACAAATTAAACATGCCCAAATGGCTATTTTAGGTACTGAAATTCAAATGTATCAGGAAAAGGAAGGGTTTTTAATTTGTGTTAGGAGTCTGGCTAGATCGTGCGTAGACGGGTAACGGACCAACAACGTCTGCGCAGGGTCAACACTCTCTAGTCAAGGTCAGGTCGACGCTCCAGAGTTTGGATTCTTTATATAGAGACTTGGAACTCGATCGACCAATAGTGTAGTACAAAGATTAAGTTTAATTATACATGTTTTATGAGTGCTGCTTGTGTGGCGCTTAAAGAGATCGTATTGCATTATATCATATGCTATGCGAGATCAGGTTGATTAATTACGTATCATTTACAGCCAAGACACTGAATAGTTAGCCATCGTCCTAATGGGAACTAAAAATAACTACATTATAGTACCGTGGACGAAATTAGATGTTATTTTTAGATTTATCGCTAGTTCAATTTACAATAAACAATACTTAAACAAAATAAACAATACTTTCATGGCGTCATTCTAATGGTCATATTTTAACAATCAAAATCATAGACATGCATATATTGTGGTTTTCGACAAAACATACTACCGAATATTAAGGTACTAGTGACCTTAATATTCGGCATTATGCATAGACTATTTTATTAAAACGTCGTTAACTGTCTAAAGTTTACACGTGCATAAAATACGATTCGTATTGCAATTTTTTTCACAACAGATCGATAAGAAGTCGGATATTATGCAATTCTGACGTAAAAACATTGCAGGTTAGAACTAACATTATTATGCTGGATAAAATTGACATGCATATAGCCATGACGTCAAACGCACTCAAATATGGCGTGAAAATCACGCGATAAA
This sequence comes from Hyphantria cunea, assembly GCA_003709505.1. Taxonomy (NCBI): domain Eukaryota; kingdom Metazoa; phylum Arthropoda; class Insecta; order Lepidoptera; family Erebidae; genus Hyphantria; species Hyphantria cunea. The sequence goes on along the minus strand of PKRV01000251.1, from coordinate 897,930 downwards.
ACACATTTGAGTAACCCCGAAAGCTTTTATTATCTGGTTCATAATCATCGCATTTGTTAAATCCTACTACTATTATAAAAACGCGAAAGTTTGTAAGTACGGATGGATGTTTGTTACTTTTTCACGTAAAAACTACTGAATGGATTTTAATGAAACTTTACAATAATATGGCTTAGACATCAGAATACCACATAGGCTACTATTTGCCGCGATAACCGTCATATACGCGGGCGGAGCCGCGGGCAACGCGGCATAATATAGTAAATGATGTTGCAATAACTATCTATTTGGTACATGTAGTCCAAAAAATAATTTATTTCAACATCTAAAAACTGATTATCCTCTGAGGAATCACTTTATTAACCTCTAAGGATTATTTTTATATCAATGACAGTAATTTGCACAAGGAGAAAAAGATCAATATTTTATGGTTCCGATATATATGACAGAATTTTTTTTCTCTTATTGGCTTTCTATAGGTGGGATACCTATCCTACTATTTACCTACCTAGGTATATTCTTAAAATAAAGAAGCATATAAACTCCCAAAGAGAATCTATCAAGTAAAAAGGGAACAAAAAGTTATCTCAAATACTTGACAGAAAATCTTCACTACCCCTAAAAACGGTTTGAACAACATGTTCAGGTAAACATTTCTAAATATGTGAATGCAGTCTAATTTTTTGTATACAATTTTTTTCTTAACAACAAATGTTAAGTTTGGAGGCATAGAATTAAAGATGTGTAACTTACTGGTTATTGCCAGATATAAACTTATGGGTCGTGAAATAAGGACCATGTTTGTTTATAGCTTAGATCAGTTTAAACTTTTTAACTATAATACAAACCTATAGTGTGTACTATGGCTCCAAGGGAATGTAATATTGTACTGTGATGCTCGACAGAGATGCATAAATGTTGTCATTACAATGAACAATGCTTTCAGATTTCTTTTGTTCACATCGACTGCCTTAAACAGTACATTGCTGGGCTCATGTACCTCCTTAAAGAAGAGGTCAAGTTCTTTTGTTAATTGTTATTTTCAAAACAAAATGCATTTTTGCTACATACGGTCTTGCCAATCTTCTGAATGCTAGTCAATGCATGCAACAAGGAAACTGCAAATTTATTGACATTTATCTTAAAAACTAAAACCTAGTTACTAAATAATTGTTTCTGCAATTTTACATTTTATCAGTATATCTGTATGTTTATCAGTACCATAGTAAGTATGATTCATCTAGTTTGGTATCAGACAAAATATATCAAAATCTATATATTCATAATATTGAGCATATGGTACTACATGTATGAAGCTCAAGATCATCTATCAACTCAACAATAATAAAATGTGATGCAATTGAAAAGAATATTCTAGACAAATTTCATAACATAAAGTACATTATCACTTGTAGTTCGCCATATTTTACTGTTATTGTTATGAATTAAACAACTCAAAATGAATGGTAAACCAGTACCAATACCTGCATGTACATATATGTCTAGCATCAACACACTATATGCAAGGGACCTTCCCTTGCAAGAAAGACAATGGTTGTTATTGGAGGTAACAATCATACAGTATCAACCAAGTTTGTAAGTAGGTTGTGCAACAATCAAGCACTTCATAAACATTACATTTTAAGAAATATTTTAATATAAAAGCCTTGTACCACCCTCTATTTTTGAAAGTAATCTACTAAAAAGACCAGATGCATTTAAAAAAATGCTTTAAAACACATGCTAAGAAAGAAGTTTCTAGCAATGTTCATTGTGTTGATGCATGTGTGTTAGGTTAGGCTTTTCTGAAAATTATTTTTATCAACAAAATGTAGGTCAAATTGTGAAATCTAAAAATAGCTGCTGTGTCAGTTAAATAAAAATCACTTGTTTATGATTAAATGTAAGCTGATGAATATTAAAACTTTCAAAATATATCAACTGTAGACCTTCGAAGATAAATAGTGGGTACTATAAATTAAAGATGTTCTGTTATTTGTTGTCTACATTATGCGTGACTCATTCGACAATACAACATTAATGTATTGACAACTATTTAAAAGGCACATTAAGGATACGAACAATTAGGCAAAATCAAACAAAGCGGGTGGCAATAGTTGTACTTCGATAGTTACCGCAGGGTGGGGACATTGTAAATCACGCATTTATAGAAAGCGATATGATTCTAAGCCGTAAAAACCGCGTGAATACTGTTAAAATAAGTTTGTTACAACAGGATAAGACAAATTCTAATGGAATTTTAAATAGTTTCGTGACGCCTGCTGACGTCTGCCGTGCTGCTGGGGCACGACCTTTAAATTGTTTCATCGTAAAATGTAATCAAAAAGCCAGTAAATTATAAATAGAGTATCACTTACCTTCACAGCCATACACATTGAATAGGAATTGAACGGTTGCAGCCGTGAGCAGCTAAGGAAATTCACTACACACGCCAGAAACGTGTGCACAGCACAGAAAACTTGCTTAAACTGAAGCGAAACTGAAGTTTGGTATTGCCATTTCGGAATAGAGTTAGAATGCTACCATATACATCTCCAAAATATTCTACTACATCCAAATCTTCCAGTGATAATTTAATAATTTTATGTATTATATGATAAATGAAACCAAAATCTATGTCAAAATATTATTGTGCTGTAACAGAGCTTAAACAAACCTGTAATTTTATTCTAACAGATCTAACAACCGAACATTGAAAGACGGATAGGTACAGGTAATAAGAACTGCACGTCACAGGACAAATAAAAGATTTATAAAGTTTTTGTGTACATACACATAAATATGAGCATTCATGCTATTCAACTTTATTGTTCTTCTATTCTATTTATTCTACCTATCTTGTGAATTCCCTGATATGGTGTGAAAATTTTACAAACTCAATTAGGGCAGGTACGACTATGGATTTTACATCACATTATCGACATCTTTCGACTATCATAGGAGTAACTTCAAGGCAGGTCAAGGTAAAAAGGCATAATTCAAAATTTTACTAGAAATTAAATACTCATGGATGCGTAGTTATTTATTTCACTCGTTTTACACACTAATCGCGATAGGTTTCGATATCAAGGTTTTGAAAAATTATTCCAATGCCTTTAGATTAACTCGTATTAATATAAGCTTATGAGAATTTTCTAATTATTTACCCAGTTTATTTATAGAAGGCGGGAAGGCCATACTTTGGCACGTATGGATCGGTTTGATCGGACTGATGCAAGGCCTAGCAGCAAACCATTTCAAATGATTTTATCATTGCATATAAAGAAGTAACTAATCCCAAATCGACAAGGAGTGTCGGAGGCCATCAAATGTTAGTATATTAACAAATTTCTTTTATTTATTACTTTTCTCTTCCTTGATTCTAGGATGTTTTTTTTATGGAAATACTAATTTTTCCATTTCACATTGTTGTATGCATGTATGTATGCAACATAAATAATAATGTTGCAATCCCTTTAGATTAACTGGGATAAATATAAGCATAAGGGCATTCTTAAATTAAGTAGCTAATTTATTATAACTTTATTTCCTAGTATTTTAATTTAATTTTAATATTATGGTATTATGACATACAATAGTGACAGTATAAATGTTATTAAGTTAAACGAACATAATGAATTCGTAAAATAAAAAAATATTTTATATATTTCGGACCTTTAGCACACAACGCCATCTAGTCCCAAACTATGCAGAGTTCATATTAAGGGTACTAGACAACTGATATAAAGACGTACATGATTTTTTTTTGTAAATAAGTTCATATTATACATAGAAAACACCCAAACTCCGATAGATAACAATATACAATATTTTAAGATCATACAAACATTAGATCCAACCCGGGAATCGATCTCTAGATCTCAAGCACAGCAATAGATAATTAATAATTAGAAATATTGTTATTTTATATTTTTAAAAGAGTAACTTATGGAGTTTTTATCGGTTCTTCGCCATAGGAATAACATTTTAGAACCGTCCAAGTAGAGTCATTATTATAATGTTTCGGAAGTCCCTGGCAAGGACTACTTAAAATATTATAAGTGATTAAATACCGTAGTCAATTGTTATTTTTGAGTTTCAATGTGCGGTGAAGTTTCTAGAGATCGTGGTAGTAACTTACCTTCAGGTTACCTGTTTGCTCACTTGCTCCTTATATCGTACTAGCTGCACGCTGCAAGAAGCGCACGCACCTTCGCCTGCGTTTCTTTTCGATCATGCTCGGCAACGGCATCGGCAACACATTAAAAAAAAACATGTGCAACAACGTAACACGAGATAGATATGCGAATAAAGGGACATCATTATTTAATAAATCAAAAACTTATTCATTTATTTTGAATCTTTATTTGAAGTTATTCGGTTAGGATCAAGATACAAAGTTGGTATACTACATAAACATATTGTCGTTGAAGCCGGGAGGAGGGAGATGGTCAGCATCAGGAGGCGCGGGTCGTCGGGCACCCGGCAATGGACCTCCTGGTGGGCCAAATGGGTCGAAACGAGCACCAGGGGGGACTGCTCCTCTGTCAATGCAATATATAACAATATTTGAACAGCGCTGAATCAAGACAAATACATTCGCTTTTTTTAAGATAAATCCCACATTAGGATATACATCCGGTGTCGTTTTACAAACATATATGAAACGGACACAAACTACTCCTAGACTTAGAATAACAATTTATGGATGACTCAAAGTGTTGTCCCATGTTTGAACCCACAACACTTGACGCTGTAGGAAACGGTGTGGCGACAACTTAAGCCACTCGGCCAACTGTGCAGTCGCAGCTTTTGGTTAGAATACATTCATCGTGATTTAAAATTCGCATGACGAGTAATGCGCAGATGTGGTTTAATTTGGTTTGACTTGATATCGCTGTAATGGATACAATTTTGAAGAAAATAAACGTATTCGAATCTCTTTGATTCGACTTGGCTCTTGACTCATTAACAAAGTTGTTTGGATTTTGTTTTATGACAATTCATTTATGCAGAAATCCTCAGCGATAAAATCAGTCATCCATTTGTAAAAGTCAGCCCAAATACTTCTAAGAAACGACAAGGCATGTTTACTTGGTTTCATTAATTTTTGATGTAGATTTTGCGTGTTTGTGGAACACTATATTTGGATGACTGTGACAGTATGAAAATATGTAAAATATAACTGAAACTTTCCAATATTTGAGTTATATAGTAAACAAATAGTATGTAAAATATAGAACATAAATCTGACTGTATTGATAATTTCTACTTAATAGCTATTGTTACATGTACATATGTACAAAATGTACGTGTGTTTATATATGTCAACGACAATGATTTTGAGTGCTGATAATAAACTAACATCCGGTACTGATCTATAAGTTTACCCGAGGGAATCTATACTAAAAATCTTACTTGCCTTTAAGCGCACAAACATGATTGAATTTGGAGAAAATAAACATTTATGCTGACTGTTCTTAATAAGTACAGAAATTATGATTTCGTTAATCTATTGTAATAGAACTATCCGACATGAAGCCATTATTATGTCAGGTTTCAAAGCCAAAATTCATTTCAGTGTAGTGACAAAGTAAGTAAGAAATACGGTTAAAAGTTCTGTTGTGCTCAAACTTATATTTAGAGCAAAGTTTTGTTTATTAATATTAGTGTTAGTTTGTAATATAAAAAAACCCGCTTTTTACTCAATGCATATGTATGTATAAACGGTACACAATTTTTTTTAGTCTGTTTGTTTCGGCTAATCTCTGGACCGATTTTGACGGGACTTTCACTAGCAGATAGCTGATGTAATAAGTAGTAACTTAGGTTTCTTGATTTTAGACTAGCTTTGCCCCACGGTTGTAAAGGTATACCAATAACTGTGGGTAATACTTCGGGGGACTCAGCTAGTTTCTTAATGTAACTGGGCTTTAGTATTTACCTTAATGGTCTTAAAATTATTGTTAGCTTGACCTACCTTGGTAAACCACCTGGTATGCCCAGTCCAGGATTTTCTAGGTTCCTGCGTGGTTCAAAGGGATTGTAGAGCATGCCACCACTGCCGCCCGGTGCGAAAGGGTCTAAGTCTGACCTACCAATACTTGGTATACGTGGAGGCGATACTCCCCTAGAATAACAATAATACATACATTTAGCCACTACCATACCAAAAATTGCAAGTATTATATAGTAAATTATGAAAAAGAAAGTTTCCGGATTATTTTAAAATGGTAAGAAATTGCAGTGGTTTTATATTATACATATTAGAAATGTGCCGAAGCGCTCAAACTGCTGAAGATGGGAAACAGACATTTACTTCGGATATTATAGGTCACAATTTGTTTACAACTGTCATCTCTGACAGGGATATTTTTTCATAGACAATTTCTTACTATCATCTATTTTATAGTCTATTGGTTATCACAACGAAATAGTCCTAAAGAGCTGTACGTTTTTTGATTACTTAAAGTAATTTAGTTACATACTTATACATATATAACCAATTATAACAGTAAGGAACTTATAATAGACTCTAAGAACCTTTAATATGTGTTTAAAATGAATTCCAAAAATATATTGTGGATTTAGTAGAAAAGTTTTTTGTAAATGGAATTCATTTTTACTAACAACAAGCGGCTTAGTACGAGGGATATTTTCTTTTTATCTACGAAACACACACTAAAATGTATTTTTATGGATTTGTATTGCGTATAAATGGAACAACAAGTTGATATATTTGCAGTCCACAACTAATAAGTTAAAACAGATCGAAGAGCTGATGAGACAACTTATAAACTAATAATATATAAGAAGCAATGCTTCCTCGTAAATAACAAACATTACAACATTTCTCTGAAGTGTTATTTTCGGTGGATATGTTATGATCATATAAAATAAGCCGAAGCCGAAGATCAAACTAAGTGGAGTGCAAGTGGTGGCCTATGTCCAGCAGTGGACTGTGATAGGCTGATGATGATGATATAAAATAAATTAACACTTTATGTTTTACACATTTATGAAATTGAAATATATAATTGTACTAGCTTGTGCCCGCGGCTCCGTGTTTATGTCGATTGTCGCTTGCCGCGGTAATGTGCTGCCTATGTCTTTTCTTAAGCGTCAAATAATCACCATACAAGGGGCGTCTTATTAATGAACCTGCGCCATTACTAAAGGGCACTACGCTTAGTTAAAGGGTGTTAAAGTTATGTTTGCACAAGAACGCTAAACTAACGACTAGGCTAGAAACGCCTTAGTCTCAGGCCAAATTGCATTAAATAAATAAAATAAATGTGTCCCGAGTCGGACACACAACGCCATCTAGTCCTAAGCTAAGCTGAGCTTGTGTTGTGGGACAGACAACTGATATAAGTACATATATGCTTTTTTTCGTAAATATATACATAATATATATATGAAACACCCGAAATAAATATTTACAGATCATACAAACATTTGGTCCGACTCAGAAATCGAACCCGAGACCTCCAGCAGAGCAATAGCATACGCTACAACTGCGCCACCGAGGCAGCATTGAAATCGGTGCAATGGTTTAGCCATAAAAGCGTAACAAACAGACAGAGTTACTTTCCAATTTATAATATTAGTATGTATTTGCCAATCGTAATGGGCTTTACTTAAAGGTACCATAAGCCTGGGGGATCTGATATTATTCCGGGTCTGGATGGCACCCGCAGTGGATCTTCAGGTCGTCCTGTATTGCTCTGTGCTGAAACAAAAAAATAACATCCAAATTTAAAATCAATTGTTTTTATTTGTTTCACATCAGAACTTGGATTATTAATTTCAAAGTTATTAGTTTCACTTCATATATGCTTAAGTCAAGGGTTGCCAGTTTCTGGAATATTTTTACTTGGTATTTATGCGATATCANTGTGTGTGTGTGTGTGTGTGTGTGTGTGTGTCCCGAGTCGGACACACAACGCCATCTAGTCCTAAGCTAAGCAGAGCTTGTGTTGTGGACAGACAACTGATATAAGTACACATATGCTTTTTTCGTAAATATATACATAATATATATATATATGAAACACCCGAAATAAATCATATCATCATCAATACAAACATTTGGTCCGACTCAGGAATCGAACCCGAGACCTCCAGCAGAGCAATAGCATACGCTACAACTGCGCCACCGAGGCAGCATTGAAATCGGTGCAATGGTTTAGCCATAAAAGCGTAACAAACAGACAGAGTTACTTTCGAATTTATAATATTAGTATGTATTTGCCAATCGTAATGGGCTTTACTTAAAGGTACCATAAGCCTGGGGGATCTGATATTATTCCGGGTCTGGATGGCACCCGCAGTGGATCTTCAGGTCGTCCTATATTGCTCTGTGCTGAAACAAAAAAATAACATCCAAATTTAAAATCAATTGTTTTTATTTGTTTCACATCAGAACTTGGATTATTAATTTCAAAGTTATTAGTTTCACTTCATATATGCTTAAGTCAAGGGTTGCCAGTTTCTGGAATATTTTTACTTGGTATTTATGCGATATCATCAATATTTTCAAACGGAATTTAATAATTATTTATGTTTAATTCAGTTAATTAATTTTATATTTTGCTCCTATTGGTTTTAAAAAGTATTGACAGGGATGAAAAATACAGTCTTTGCCATGAATGTCTCTATAATAATAAAGTCTTAATAAGTGGGAACAGATTTAGCGCTTACCTATGCATGTACATAATATAATGGTTAATCCAAATATACATAACAACAAAGTTAAGGATTTGTAGGTTTTGAACATTTTAAACTATATTGCACTTCCAGTAAACACTAAACAAAGACTAAATGATTCGAAGATATTTTTATAAACTATACTCGCAATAATTTCCTTAAGTGAGTCACTAGCTAGAATATTATTATAACCAATTTTGTACATCTTTCAATCCTCACGTTTCTCTGTAACCTTGAATGTAATATGAGTATACAAAGCTGCCAAGGTCAGATGTAATAAATTATTGCAATTCTTTGTTACAGTTATTTACTTGCATTCTTTAAAAATATGTTGTTATTATTGAACTGTTTATCGTAATAACTACGAGGTTATTTAAATCCGGGTGCAAGATTGCTACGTTCATTGAGAGCTAATTAAAATTATCCCATCCAATCTTCAACAGCTATAGTATAGTAAAGTAATAATAACTATGTAAAAAGCCATAATGTAAATAAGTGTAATATTAATGTAATGTAATAAATTTCTCGTGTAGCGTAGTTTGTTACCAAACTCCTCCAAAACGTCTGGACTAATTTTTATGAAATTTTGCGTATCGGGTAGGTCTGTCTGAGAATCGCCCAACATCTATTTTTCAGACCCTTAGATGATAAGGGTAAATTTTAGTTTTTTTGACATTTTTCAATCAAATCAACGTCAATCAAATCAAAACAACGTTTGCCAGGTCAGCTAGTGAAAATGTAAAAGAGGTTACTGGAGCTTATCCATATCTTTCTGCGCGGTAACCCCTGGTACCCCGATAGACCATGCACCATTTGCGACTTGTAGATGGCCCTCTCCTATTTAGACTGCTATAGCTCTTTTAACTATGTTAAAAACAAGCTAGCGCTTGACAGATGTTTCACATGTCATGACTGGAGACATCATATGAGCTTATGGAGGACGGAGGTTTTTCTATATCTTCGGTTCCTCACTCCGCGGTTCCTGGCCCGCTTCCGATTTAGGTGGGTAGAGAAAGTTCTAGACCTCCATTGGACACTACGCATTACGCCAGCGCGCCATGTCCACGTTACGTCCTTAGGCACGTGACACTCGGGCTTTAGCTTCTTGTGGAAAAGAAACAAATTATCCCCGCGTAAGCCGGTATTAGAGAGCCCAAAGTTGCCTCTTGAGCCAATCCTCCATAACGAGTGTACTAACTAACTTAATGGCGTGCTCGGCTGAAGCGCGCCCTAACCTTGCAGAAACAGACTAGCACATTCCAAACATTCCAATCAAAGACTAGCCTCAAATATCAGTTGACCCCAGAGTCACGTAACCCATAATACCATTAGGTATATTCCTAAAACAATTTTGGAAAGTTACACCCATTCAAAGTGCTAAGACCAAACAATATTGACCTATTGGAGTAAACATTCCAACCGACCTGATGTAACTGTAAAGACATGATAAATAAGACCACGTACCTGACAGACGTAGCTGTCCCGTACACTCACAACCTGCAAAATAATAGCAAAAAAGTACTGAAAATGAAACCCATTACCTACATATTTCTTCAAAGAGCTGCTATACTAAACTTTTGCAGAACCCCATGTCTTTATAGATAAACGAACAAGGATACCCCATAACCCTACTTCTGTAAATGCTGATAAAATTTACCTGTGAAAACTGAGGAAAAGATATTGACCAAGAATTCTGTTATTAAACCATATACATCTCATATACGGCCGCCTAATCCCGAACTAGACAGACCCTGATTGTCTTGACGAGAGTGCTGATAAACATCCACATTATCTATAATTACATAACATCCATACTTCCACACTAATATTATAAGTTCGAAATGAACTCGGTCTGTCAATCTGTCTGTCTGTTATGGTTTCACGTCTAAACCAATTAACCGATTTGGGTATTACTGGATTGATTGGACCTCAGAGAAGGACAAGGAGATTTGTCTTGATAACTGATATACACGCTGGCGGAGCAGCGAGGGTGTAGTTGAATTGATATCAAACTTAACAGAGGTAGAATATTGTCATAAATATCATCAAGCTAACAGCATCAAGCTAACCTTGTACTTTAATATTTGGGAAAAAATACAGACGTAATTAACATTATTGTGAGTACACCATAGTATAAGCTAGAAACTCTTATGTTAACTAACGTATATAGAACATGTATGATAAATATTTCCCTTAAGTAGATCTTATTTTTTTGGCAGCACAAGACCTATGCAACGAAATAAAAATTAAGGTGTCTGTAATTTTTAACCAACTAATAAAAAGGAGGAGGTTCTCAATTCGACTGTTTTTTTTTATATTTGTTATCATAGAACTTCTACTGGGTGAACCGATTTTGATGATTCTTTTTTTATTTGAAAGTCACCACCCTCACACGAAAAGCATCACCTTCCATTTCAATTTGGTCCTGATTTTGAAGTTGTATTTTTTGTTAAAATTTTTAAATCAACAGCTTTTCACTATTTGCATTTGAAAGTATAAATAAAATTAAATTTCTGTTTGTAATCTTTACAAATAAATAAAGTTGGAGTATCTGCTTGTTATATTAAAGTAACCCCTTTTACTAAATGCATATGTATGGATACACGGTACTTATGTCAAAAAAAATTTTTTTTCAATTATTTTGTTTGTTCCATCTAATCTCTGGAACGGCTGGAAAGATTTTGACGGGACTTGCACTGGCAAATAGCTGACAATGTAGGGAGTAACTTAGACTATTTTTTAGACTTATTTTACCCTGCGGCGTTACTCGCAGGGTACACTGCGAGGCTTACCCAGTGAGCTATATAATAAGGAGTAACATAGGAACTTTTTTACTACACGATTGGCCTAGTGGCTTCAGTGGTCGCCACACCGCTTCCTACTGCGCCAAGTGTTGTGGGTTCAAATCCTACATGGGACAACACTTTGTGTGATCCACAAATTGTTGTTCTAAGTCTGGGTATACTTTGTGTCCGTTTCATGTATGTTTGTAAAAATCCCCGCGACACAGGAATTTCTATTCCTAATGCGGGAGTTGTCTTTAAAAAAAAGAAAAAGAAAAGAAAAAAAAAAAACTAGAAAAAAGTATAGGGATATTCAAAATCTGAACTAAGCATATCATTGTTCAGTTCTGATAGTTTACAATTTATGTTGAATAAAAAATAATATATTTACTTAATACTTACGTCTTGATGTTTGTGTCTCTACTGTAGCTGTTGATTTTTCAGTTAGTGAGTCAACAAGGTCTCTTTTGACATTATACATTAGTTCCATGTAATTTGGTATCATCTTTTCTATACTGCCTTGAGTATCCTTTACTGTTTCATCTATATTAAGTGCTACATTGGTGACTGCCAAATCTTCTGACCTCTGAAAAGTAAATATAAACAATTTTTTTAGTGTACACCACAGATATTATAAACCCAGATGTTTCAGGCAACTAAGACACTATTAGCATTCAAAAAAACCTTCATATAGTAAATTCAGTTTTAAAACAATTTTCTGCCTCACACTACTGTTAATTGCATGTTTTATCATTTTATGAAGGTAAAGAGATATTCAGTGCAACAACCACAAGCTGATAAGTACTTAGTCTGGAGTTTAAAATATAAAGTATGTAAGTATTTTCTATGTTAAAATTTTCTAGTAAGTAATTATTATCAACTTTGGAATTCTTGAGACATCTGTTAGCTTTGTACCCTAATAAAGCATAAATTTGTATTTATCTGGAAATCGTAGATGATATGCTCACAGTAATATAATATTTATTTTTAACATCAAAACAACTAGCCCGCTATCAGATTAGACTAAAAAGGGACGATCTCAGAAAGGTCATAGGTATCCTGACAGGGTATTGTCCTTTGAATGAGCACCTATTCACTATAGGCGCAACAGACATCCTTCTGAATGCATGGACGCAGAAGAAACGCCACAGCATGTTCTCACAGAATGTAGGAGTGTGGCTGATCAAAGGAAAAACATCCTGCAATCAACATCACACCCAGAAACATGTAGTGGCCTGAAAAAGTTGCTGAGCTTCTAGGATGATCTAGGATAGTTGGAGTAGGAAGATGAAAAACTTGCATACAATGGCCCAATCAAGTGTGGAAATTGCCCAGTAATACAATCAAACAACAAACAGCAACCCATAATGTCCCACTGCTGGGCTCGGGTCTCCTCTCAGGAGAGGGTTAAGGCCATACGTCCCCACGCTGGCCAAGTGCGGGTTGGGGACTGGCAAGAATACGTTGTGGCTACGTAAATCTTGCCGTTGGATGTTTTTAAGCCGCCCGAAGGCCTCCAACTAAGCTTCACGACTGTTATCGTATGATAACAACCGGGACCGACTGCTTAACGTGACCTCCGAATCACGGAGACGCTCATGGTAACATGCCACCAGCGGTCACCCATCTAGATACTGACCGCGCCATCGTTGCTTACCCTCGATGATTGTTTCTAATCACCGAGTGCAACTGGGCTATGAGCGCCTCTAGTAGAGTAGTAGAGTAATACAATGATAATATTTATTTAATGTACAATCACTAATAGTTACAACAATATTTTCATAAGGGTAGCGAAGCCTCCTGCCAAATAGTTACTGGTGAATATAGCATGCAATTGAGTACCTTCTAAGTAAAGAGAATTCACATTATTTACATATGTATGAAGTTGCTTTGGATGAAGTTTGATAGAATGTTAATGCAGTTTACAGCAAAAGCTAGACAAATTTAAGAGGAAGATTTATAATATGTGTGTAATACATGCACATTATAGTAGAGTAAAACTGAATATTGCAAAGACTTCAGTGAAAATCTGGGCCAATCTACTAGTTACATATAAAATGACATGAAACAATGAAACTAAAGATTCAAATAGCAGTATAGACATCAATCGAAATAAACCAAATCATGAGTTTTATTTTTCATAGAAGATAGACTACCAAGCAATGAACCAAAAATCAATCAAATTAACAGTTAAATTAATAATGAAATAAGTTAAAAATGTCAGGATGAAATGAGATGAAAATGCCAAATCAGCCTGGAATGTGTTCAAAGAAGAAGAAGAGTTACTAAATATATCTATGTCAGCCAAAACACTGGTTATGAGGTCTTGCCTAAATTTGTGTGATGCTGAGGAATACCCTGGATGGATTTTTTTGGAAAACTTGCTGATACAAATATATTAATTAGCAGTCTGGTCACCATAATACAGGCACTGCCTAGTTTTGAAATCAAACAGATTGTTTTAAATTATATTCTTCTTGATGCAAGAAGTAAAAGTACTGTTTTACATTACAATTAAATTGATTGAAATGATAAACTAAACTTGAAGGAAAATTTATACAAACTCTTTGGGCCAGTGTGGTAAAGTAGGTCATAACCTTTTTATATCCAGCAGTAGGCTGTTATAGTGATAATGACAATAGATATTCATGGGATAGTTACCATTAGATTGATAATAAGATTTCCATCAGTACTCAAAGCATGTAGTATGTACAATTTATTTTCTAGAAGATATCTAAGTGCATAATTATCCTTATCATTCCAACCAGTTGGTAAAAGCTCACTCTTTTGTTCGTCTCCGGTCAAAGTTCTCTGAAAAAAAAATTTGTTATCTTTACTTCTTGCACTGATTTTATTATTATACTTACAACAAAAAAAATCCTTAAATTGCTTTATGTACCTCATCCCCTATGCCAATGCTCCTGAAACCCCTTTTAGACAAATTCCAATGGACAAATGCTACAATAACATCAGCTTTCCGTTTTATATCCTTCTCTACAGTTTTATAAGTTAAATCCCAGCCGAATAGCGGATCTGACGCCATTTTTGTGATTCTTTTAAAAATATGGTATTGTAATAGAATAAATTGTGTAAAAGCTGTTTTTTCTATAATGTTTATTATTAAGCACTCTTATTTTTCCTACATCCGTTTTGAAAAAGACTCGTCATGTTTTGCTTCAGGTGTCAGTCGGTGTTATTCCAATTGTCACTGTCAAATTGACAAAATCAGTTTATGGAAAATCTTTCATTATTTATTTTTGTTTATAACGAAGGGAGAAAACTTAAAAATAAGCAATAATAAAACAGTGTAAGGTATGTTCGAACAGTTCAGAAAACAATTTTTGATAACCACCCTGTAAAAAATGAGTTCTTTCTGGTAAAGTGGTAAGTTTTTCCGTTGTCTAAAAACTTTCAGATTATTGTATGATATTTATTGTATATAAACATATTTTCGACTGGGTTTTTTTAAAGTTATAGTTATTTACAAATTGCAATCATTAACGTCTCTTTTAAAAGTCCACTACTGGTACTACAACGACCGATCTGACCGACCGAGAGTGAGCTTTACACCTCTAAGCTCGTCTATCCGCGCTCCGTCTTTCTGGAAATTGCCACAGTTTATTTCTGCGTCTCGCTGAAGCAATGCACAGTCTGTAGATGAGTATACCCGCAGATTATGGAGTGTTAAGGAAAAATATTGTTTATGTGATATGTTAAAATACCTAGAACATATAGAACGTGTTGTTGAAAAATCAAAGAATTACTGTATAGTAACTTTATTCGTAGTAAAAATTCGAAATCGCCTTAAAGCAATTTTGTTTTCGAGTGAGCATACTAAGAACGTCAATCACTAGTGGATCCAAATACAACATGGCGGACAGTGTCAATCCGGGTACGTTGTGATCGGAACGTGAAATAATGAATTTTGTTGTTTTAGAATATGGGTGAATATGTGCAATAATTTATTACACTTTAGTGTGAAAAGTGTTGTGTTTTAATTGTATTTGTGTTATTTGAGTGTGAAAATGGCCTCGGATAAGATTAAAGTTGCTGTTCGAGTTCGTCCTTTTAACAGACGAGGTAAGCTGGTTTCGTTTTGCTAATAAATAAAGAAATCGCTATCACTCAGGTGACTCTGTTACCTCGGTTTATCTAAGTATTTTATTTATTAAATATAGGTGATAAAATTGGGGATTTAATATTTTTTACTATATTGTATGTTACTTTTCTATTAGACTTTAGTAATTTTTTAATTTAAATTCTGACAAGAATTAAACATGAACTAGTTTTTAATTAACAAATTGCAAATTTCCTTTCATGATTTGCGTTATATTTTTAACTGTATCTATGCAAGTAATTAAAACAATAAAGCAAGTGTGTAACACATACTGTTTATTTACAATTTAATACTTAAAAAATTATAACATTGCAAAAAATTTAATTGTTTGTTCGTCCTATTATCAATCGTAGATAGATTAAGTAATTAAAGTAGAAATTACGAATTAATATTTTTCCTTATTTTGTAGTACAGTAACAAACAAGTTTCCTAAGATAAAACCGAGATGATGAGATCATAGATATTTTTATTTAAAATGTTACAATCAACTTCGATTTGTTACCTTCACTTCTATGTTTATTAAAGTAATCATAGTATTTAGGTATATTATATTAAATAAATATATTTATTCATATATTGAGGTCTCCTTTACGTTTAGGTATACATTTAAATCCTACATACTCTTTATATTGTTTCATTACATTTCACACACAAATTTAAATATAGGTCTTGAAAAGGTACTTGAAATCAACAAATAAAATAAACAGGAACAAAATTTATTTGCTACGAATAAACATAAAAATTATAAAAGTAAAATTAAATGAATGTTTCATAGTTGTAACTTTTTTACCATTATCTGATAAGAACTCCTTTAAGAACAATGATAATATTTTTCTTGGGAAACTTCATTTTAATTATATATGTACATAGTAATAAAAATTGTGATACTTAAACTGACTATTCATCCATAATTTATTTGTTGAAGAACTGAGCAGTCTAATAATATATATATATAAAAAAAAACTTATTGCATATGAAGCACAAAAGCAGGCTTAATGCATTATCTCCCAGTGAATCACTATATATTTCTGCATTTTTGTCTTCAGTATAATTATATGAAAAATCTATTTACTAAATTAACAAATTATCACTTGTCTTCATTCTTATTGACAGTGTAGATATTTAATTATGTATCAATAGTAATAGATACTTCTATACTGTACAAATTCTCATTGCCACATCACAAGATTTGATGAATCCTTTCAGCCACAAGAAAATTTATTTAATAAAAATAAACAATTGCTCTTAATTCCTTTGGTTTCTTTTCTGTTGCCTAAGAATTTAGTAAAAGAATAACTGATTTGGAAAATTGTTTTTTTATAATTTGAGTAGGTACACTTCCTATTTAGTCTCATTTTTGAACTAGAAAAAAATACCAATAGAAAAATGTTAGCTGTATTTTTTTATTTTTTGCTACAGCAATATTTGTACCGAAATAATATACACTATTTTCATTCATCAGTGATGTTTTAAAGACAATATTCAATTATCATGAAATTTAAATTAGGGTGGCCAGTGACATACTTTTACAATCTATTAATACATAAATATAAACAGAATACTGTCAATCAGCAATCCATACTGACATTATCAAATCGAAAGGAACTCTGTCTGTCTATTTATCTGTTATACTCTAAAAAGATAATCGACATACACATGTGTGGTGAGTCGTGGGCAAAAGCTAGTAGTAGTATAAACGAAAAAGTGATAATTATCAAGAACACCTTATTTTATATGCTGAAATCTTGTTTCAGGAAATAAAAAAACCGTATCAATGAAGTAATTTAAAAATATTTAACCTTGACAAAGATGTATGAATGACTTTATTAGTAAATAGTTGAGTAAACCTAGATAGTTTTGGTACACGACGCTCAGTTGCATTCGTCATGGTAAATAAACGCGCGAAATCCTCGATGTGATTGCCTGCTCCACTTTCCGCCTTTACGTAATTTATCAAATCGATTCTAGACACTGCCTGTGCGTTGCGACAGACGAATCGGCTGGATGAACATTGTTTTTTTCTTTTTATTAATTTACTCTCTCAATGTTTGCCTTCGCTAGTGCTGTTCAACATTTATCCAATAAATTACTGCGGAAACGCGCCATTCATCGGAAGTCACGATATAACAAAATGAATTATATGGAATTCAATAAAAGAATATTAATAAATTGGTTATGATCACTGTCATGAATACAAAACGCAATAGGGATTAACTTGCATTGGTCGCCCGCTGTATTGTGTATCAGTTTGAATTTCTATTATTTTGAACGATGTAGTAGAATAACAAGTTTATTAGTCTGAGTACTATAATTATGTTTTTCCTTGTGAATTCATAGAATAATAAAGTAAATGTATGTGTAACGATCTATTTTTAGTTTCCCTATTAAAACTTAAAGAAGTATCACGCTTGGAGTTCGCTCAGACCAGTTGTATGAAATCCTAAGTTCCGACAATAGTATATGGCATTATATAAAACACGCGTACATAAGGTGTATAACCGGATTTGATAAAGCATCGGCACGGACGTAACTACTTCGCCCGACCTCGGTGACTCACCTCCATGGTGCCTACATTGTATTTAAAATTACCAAATATTTATGTGTATAAAGAAATGATTTAGTAAGTATTTAAAGTACATCACCTCACTTTAAACAAGAGAGAAGGACACCAGATCTATGCCATAGATAAAAACGAAAAAGGAACACATTCAAATTTGTTAAAAACCGTACAAAGTTACATGTATTGTTAGGTATTCGTTACTAAATTTAGCGCCATATATTCAAGGTCGATGAATGCATCGTAAAGATTAACTTATACAGTTATGGTTAGTAAAAACGCTGATTATGTAAATTGTAACTAGCGAAAATGACTTCATGACGGCTTTGTAGATGCCTATTATATTTCCTTTAATGGTTATTAGACACTAAATTAAATCGAGTTAATAAAAGAACACTACGTAATAAAAAATATTACTAGGTAGATAGATACTGTTGTAGTATGATTTGATGCTCTAGAAAACTAGGAGATCGCAATCATCACAATACTTCTGATGTATTTAAATTACTCCGTCAAACGTCACGAAATCATAAACTATTAGATAGAATATCGAAACCAAAATTGTCCTTAACTTCTTTTCTTTCCAAGATTCATAAGTCTCAAGCCTTTTTTCTTGCTCATAGGAATATCCTTGAAGCCTAAAATTTACATCTAAAAATCTTTATTGCGAGTCTCAAAAATAACATTCTAGATTCTAGCTTACATATGATAATGAATGTATCGGATTCGACACATAAATATTAATTACACAACATGTGGAATACCAAATACTCTAATTACCTTTAAAGGTTCCTACCATTAACCGCACATAAAACTATTAAGGACTATTAGAATTCCAGTCAGGAGGAGGAGGAGGAGGACATTTCCATTTCCTACGACATGAAGATCACCACGTTCGATTACTTTTGTTTAACTCTTAGATATTTTACTTACGGGCTTTAATTGATAAACCATGAAATATAGTTGGTAGCTAGAATGTAGTAGGTAGTTTTCCAGCATTCACTGTTTCAATACAAAAAATTGATAACAGTACTCGCAAATACTATTACACATTATTTTTGTTATTGATTTAGTCTAACAAAAAATTGATTCTCAAAATTAATAACCTGTTTAAACAAGTTCATTTTTACACATATTCTTTAAAGTTTATAGAACTAAATGTCGGTGTGACACGACATTACACACGTAGTTCGACAACCTTACTTTTAAACAGGTTTTGTTAGAAACTTGCAGAGCGTACTTTATAGTGATAATTTATTTTTTCAGAACTCGAACTGGGTACACAATGTGTGGTGGAAATGGAGACCCAGCAGACAATATTGCAGTATCCGCAGTCAGCACACGACAAAGAAAGGTACGGTTCATATACTATTGACTAAACATAATTTCTAGACCCTTATTTTTTGTCTATTCTATAATACGAGTTTGTACGCGCGCGAGTCGTTTCCGTAGTGGGTATTTTAAAGTATAGAGAACAAAGTGTTGATACATCACTCAATTTCAAGAGACCTTTTGTTTTGCCGTGAAATAATAATCCTTTGTTCAAAGTTTCCTATGTAATTAAACGCTAACTTCGTGTTATAAAATTAACCGACTTCACAAATCGTCCTTGCCCTAGATATATGAACACTGGCGGTTAACGAATAGCAAAATTGCAGGTAGAGTGAGCTCTTTTGGCGTCTTACACGGTATGTATCTGTATTGTAATTCTGGATACCACTTGAATCCAAATAATTCGACCATCAAAATTGTACGAGATTCGGTGCCAGAACAAACTGCAGAGCAAACCGGTTAAGTTAGGTACCGAGGAGTTGAGTAAACCCTCCGTTCAACTCCTACTCAACTGTCTTAAATTTAAGGATGACGAACTCGTTTTCCCAAGTTTCGCAACTTCATTCTTTATTAATCAACAATTACAACATTAACACTAATAATTAATTTTATACACAAACTATAGAAAACGGCGTTACTGCGTCCGCCACTACCCAAGGCCGCGCCATACAATTTTCTGCCGAAGTAATCTGATACATCAATTATGTTTTGTATTTTTTTGTTTTCATTAAAATATGCCTTGATGACTACACCTGACTACGATGACTACACCTAAAATAATATTCTCGGCAGAACTATTTGTTTGATAGGTTCAATAAAGTAGGTATATCAAACAAGGTATTTTTACCAAATACTTTTTTATCTTGATGTATATAAATCTGTGAACGGCTGTAACGATTTCAATGAATTTTTTGTGTCTATTCCTGAGGATTCGAGAATGGTTTCGTTTAGAAAAATAGTAAAGAAATTGACTTGAATTGAATTGGTAACTCCGCGGAGCCCATCTAGATTTTTTTTTTTTAATTTCGCTATTATCGTAATACCAAGAACTTGAATTGCCAAACTTGCGGTAACATTAAGCATATACCGACGTTACTTATGAGATGCTCTGATTGGCGCGTTGCCGCGTCGCTTGCAATTGCGTAAGTGGCGCTTGCGCATATATACGAACAAATTTAAAAATTGACTAATACAAAATTAGTGTGATATAAAGAATCTTTCTTTACAAGGAGAGGTCTATGTTCACCAGAAACGGACACAAGAAACATTCAGATTCAAAACAATTTTTGAATCACACAAAGTGTTGTTCCATGTGGGACACAACACTTGGCGCAGTCAAAAGCGGGCTAGAAACCTCTGAAACCACTAGGCCAGCCGTGCAGTCAATTTGGATTGGAATTTTATTAGTAATTTTTGGAATTTCTGAATATATCTGCTTCGGAAGGCATATCGTAATAGCAAAACCTCGACAGTCATTAAGTATAGATATCATATGATAAACGAAATACTGGTACATTAAAAGTTCTTAATGGTAAGTGGAGCAGAGTCACTGAACGACGACGAACGACTGTCTGCTGATGGCCATCGTCCTCGTTCGACCGTCGCCGTTGTCGCGATCGTAGCTTAGGACTATTAATAAAAAGTTTAATTATTTTTTTTTTATTAACGCGAACACTTAAACCGTTTTTATTAATTACGTAAAATAAACAAAGCGTTAAGCGTTTGTGGTTCGGGCTTATCACGGTTTTGTTCCCTCAACATAAATAACTGGCCCTACCGCGTTATCTTGGAGTTTAAAAGTAAATGAAGGTTATTAAAAAAAACCTGAAAGTACTTTGGGAAGGCCAATCCCCATGATTAAGACACAGTAAGTAGATGGTTGTAATCAGTGCTTAACATACAAGTAGTATTGTACAGACTGCATTTGAACGACCAATAGTAAAAAAAATACATCCTTCACGACCATCAATCATAGACCAAGCTTTGAGATTATGTATCGTGGAATTATTATTATTAAAGAAATCACAGAATTTTCGGAGAGATTACTGAAAATTTATGTTATGAATCATCAATTTTACTTACTATTTAAAGTGTGACTAGATTCCAACGAAATTATGACTAGACGTGAGAATTTGCGAATAGGGCATCGCTAATTATTTTGTTATTATCCTACTTATATAGAAATATCCTGTATTATCATTCAATGTAGGTACATACGAGTATATGTCAATACATAAAAGAGTTTTAATCAGTGCATTTTGCCACAGTAATCTTATCATTTATGGATTTTAGTAATTCTGGAAACATACTAATAACTCTAATATGGACTCGTGTAGTAGTAGTAGAATATCTTTTGATTTTTATTTTAAATGAGTGTGATTAATTTTAAAGACAATGCTCTTAAACAACAGACAAAATGGGTATGACACGTGTTAGGGGAAGGATACTAAAATCGATCGTAAAGCCTACCATTCCATTTTAATCTACGAATCCATAATTAGATCCAATAATAAACCGGTGTCGGTTTTCGGTATCCGGAATATTTGAAATGTAATATGTAGAAGCAAACAAGTTATCCCGCGTCTATTGAGCCATGAAAGAGATCATATAAACAAAAAATAGTTTTTTTGTGGCAGTACCTGGCGGCCGCCGCAATATGGTTTACCATATTACTATACTAACATATAATCTTACTAATGAACTCATTGAAAACTCTCTCACTCACAAAGAAAAGTCTTTGTAATGGTTTGTAGATTTATTGTTAAAACAGCTGGTCGAAGTGTCAAACGTCTTATTAAAAGTTGTACAAGTGTTTTAATTTCTCTTTTTACGATACTGCTATGAAACATGAAAATACTGGGACAAAAATTGCGCCAGTTATTGTTCTTAAAATTTTAAAATAATGTGTATGTAATGTACAAGTGGTAAAGTGCGGAGTTGTACGGTTAAAGTTACGTCCGTATATTGCACATTGTTTTACATAACAAAACAAATACTGCATTAAAAATGTGTTGAAGTGTACATTAACCACAGAAACATACGCTGTTCACATAAAATATTTATTTTTACTGCGCTACCTTTCCTCAAAAAGCGTTTGAAAACTTTACTCATAAAAATAATTCAGCCACGGCAACCGCAGTGGAGTATTTTAGAACTAAAAGGTCAGATTTGCATTTCATTATGGTAAATATTTGAGCAAGAATTGGTTGCGCAGGATAGATAGATATATAGAAAACTCTGTATTACCTCATAAAAAATATTATAGTTACAAGAGTACATAAAATGTGAGAGCTGGTGTACAAAGGGCGGCCTTATTGCCAAAAGTAATCTCTTTCAGGCAACCTTAGGATGAATCAAAATGTTTAGGAGAGACAGAGGTAGTTTACGGTGCAATGAGTTTTTAATTAATCATATTATTTGCTAATGAATATAACGAAAATAATATATATATGTATATACATACACATACTCATGTAATACACATTGGTACATATATACATAACCAATTTACGTAAAAAAATATTTATTTTATATTCACAGCATACTCTAATTCGTGCCTGTTTTAATTAAGATGCACAATGTTCATGAACCAATTTTTTGAATTAATTTATTGTTTGCGCTTTCCTGGTTTTTGTCGGCAGTGTATTCCACCAGCGTACAGCTTCAACAGTGAAAGACTGGTCGTAAAATTTTGTGGCATTCATAGACATCTCCAGATTCAAATCCTCAGTTGACCTTAGACATTTTTCATGTGTGACATCAAGGAACTTGAATCGTTCTTTGAGATAGAAAGGAGCTATGAGATTAAACAAAATGTTGTAGAATACTAAACTATATTAATAATAACACTGTCTATATAATGCAATGGCTTTGAAAGATGATAAAAAGCAGTTCTCATGATACATATTTGCTAATTACTTTTTAATTTATCGTATTTAAGTTGCTTATTCTTTAAAATAAAAAGGTCAGTTAAATAACTTTAATATAATGGTTTTTAGTGCCTCGACTTAAACTACATTAATTTTTATCGCTTCAAGAATATACTTGATATTTGTTTGAAGTTTGATAAAGTTTCCAATCATAAAGAACGAAGAAACAAAGTCTTAAAATTATCAAATAAAATATCGTTAATCGTATTGCTAATAAAGTCATCCAAGAAGTTGAAAAACATTTTTGATAATTATAGTGAGAATGTTGTTTTCTAGAAGTCTTATAAACAAAGATCTGTTTCAACAACCCATAATATCCCACTGCTGGGCTCGGTCTCTTCTCAGGAGAGTGTTAAAGCCATACGTCACGCTGGCCGAGTGTTGGTTAGAGACTGACAAGATAACGTTGCGGCAACGTAATCTTGCCGTTGGATATTTTCAATGTACACAAAGGTCTCCAACTAAGCTTCTAAGATCTGTTTGATAGTTTTAAATTTGAAATGTTGATTGTTTCAATTCGACCCGTTCGTGAATTGGATCATTTCTATACTATCTTGCAAAATTAATGCATGTTTTACAATTGATGAGCTTCATGAATTTTTCATTACTCATCGTTTCCTAACTTTACATGCATATTACCCTTTTCCGCTGTATACATCTCTACGTATTAGTCTAGGAATCTGGATTTCTTTGGAGAGTATCACAATACACCGTATTCTATTTTAACACTCTGCTCGTCCAAACCT
Source organism: Hyphantria cunea (assembly GCA_003709505.1). Taxonomy (NCBI): domain Eukaryota; kingdom Metazoa; phylum Arthropoda; class Insecta; order Lepidoptera; family Erebidae; genus Hyphantria; species Hyphantria cunea. The sequence continues at coordinate 873,757 of PKRV01000251.1, read as the reverse complement.
AAGCTAATTTTGCTCAATTCTTTAGAGTATTATAATAAAATCCTTTTCTGTCATTTTGCTTCCTATAATTTATGGTCCAGCTTCCGTAGCTAGGAGTAACCCTATTTTCGTAAACCAGCCCCTTTCAGAATTGGGAAGGTGAAGGGGGAATTGGGAGTGTAATAAAAAAAGGAATGTTGTAAGGGATAAAAGGATATTGCCTATTTGGATTATTTGGGGTGTGTAAGTAATATTTACAATAGGTCAGACTCGCACACCTGTAACTCGATCTGACCATTTGGGGATATTCTCAGCCTTCTTAACATTTGTAATCAATTAGTTACCCATTTTACTGCTTACATAAAATGTTATATAATTACTGTCGTCTTTCTCACCTCGTGATTTACAAATAACGTATACTATACAATATAAATCTTTGAATGTAGCTTATACTAGCAGATTGATTTAAAGTAGGTTAATGGTTATTAAGAAAACGTTCATAAATTGCTAACGGTAATTTGGTAATCTGTACCGTCAAAGGTGTGGTCAGATGCATCGCTGTTTCAATCAACGTACTTAATCTTTTAATTTGTACCTTAATATAATGTTCATAAATCTTAATTTCGCACGCTTGTGATTCGACATGCACTTTTGGTATAGATCTTTCACCCATCTTTTCGTACGACCTTCCCTATCACTTTTTCATGAGATGTCTGCATCATAATCACAGTGTTGCCCGGAGCAGGTCAATGATATGTTTGTAAAGTTCGAGCAAATTTTTAATACTTCTTGTCATTTGGTTGCGTCATAAAAAAGTTTATATACTCTGTTTATGTCTTTGCTGTCTGTGGAAGAATAACATCGTAACGCAACTTCTTATTTCGTGAACAGAAGGTCTGCCAATGACTCTAAAGTATAGTTCCTTTAGTTCGTTTAGTAATCTAAAATCTTAACAATAACTATACTACTTAAACTAGTTCATATTTCTAATCAGAACATAAAAAAGGATAAATTAAAAAAATTGAAGATTATTAGCGTATTTCAAATTTTTTACTACTGGATATTATTTGCGGCTATTATTTGAAAAAAAAAGTCTGTAACGTGCCAATATTTTTTTGTCATATCCTTTATAGAAACGCCGTTCAGTATGTATCATCCAATAAATAAACAACTGATATATATATACAAATTTGGTTGTAATATGTAAACATGTGTGTGTATTACAGTCATGTATGCAAAATAACCGTGATGGTAAGCCGTACAATAGTAACTTTTTAGCATTACAATTCATCATCATCATCATCAGCCTATCGCAGTCCACTGCTGGACATAGGCCTCTCCAATTTCACATAATAATACACTAATATATACACTATTACAATACACTATACATAAAAATATAACAAAGGTGATCAATGCTCATGTGGCATAATCGTGATCACTATTACCTACCTGGAGTCGAAATATTAATTTGATTTATTTCTTTGTCTCTTCTTTTATTTTTAAATAAAGAAGTCGAGAAATTTGTATTCGTATATAATACATTTGTTTGTTTCTGCACGTCTCGGTCAGAATGCAGTGCACCAGTGGTAAGTGACTCAGTAGTTGCATTGTGTACGTTTGCTTACAAAGGCGGACTTGTGCACTTTCACTGCAGTCGTACTATGAAAGGTTACTTAATATTTGTATGTCGTCTAAGAGGTTCACCAGGCCTTGGAGTTCTTTCTGATTGTAATAGTTAAAAAAATAACACCTGGCCACCTCGGTGACGTGTGATACCACTGCCTCATAGAAAACCAGTATTAAAAGCACTGGGCGGCACCAGTCACATACCATCAGGTGTCTCGTCTACTCGTTTGCCTCTTATATCATACTTGCTACACGCTCTGGCTTCGAAAAGAAGTCTTTGAAATTCTCGGATTTCAAACTGCATTAAAATCCGTTGAATAAATTAAGCGAACATACAGCGGGTCTTCATTTACTATGTTAAGATTAAAAAAGTTATGTTTCTTAGAGGCACAGGCGCATAAACACATAATAAGATCATTTAAAAACTATTATATAAAACTAAATATAAAAAGATTACCAATAACTTATTACAAAAAAGATTCTGGTATTGCTCTCCGAGCTAAAATCATGTTTGCGGTTATATTTATTTTAGCCAAATACCTAACACCTTTGAAAAGACTTAAACGTAACTCTTTGAAAGTAGTGTAGGACGTCCACAGGCCAGGTGGAGCGATGATTTGCGCGGGACGGCTGGCAGGAGCTGGATGCGAGAAGCCGTAGATCGAACTAAGTGGCGTGAAATTGGAGAGGCCTATGTCCAGCTGTGGACTGCGGTAGGCTGATGATGATGATGATGATGATGATGATAATGATGATGATGATTGAAAAGACTTGACTTATAACCGTTATAACTTTATTATTAGCTTTCAGTCCAACTCGCTCAAGGACTGTACAATATACTCGAGTAAATCTAGTTCAAATGAAAAAATATTACAACATATGGTCGTTGCAGTGACGTGACGAACTTCTAGACTGCATAAATAGTTACTTTTATAATATTATAAGGAATATAACAATTATACTTTTAATCTGGCCTTTCGATAATAAATGACCTTCGTGTGGATTATGTACGTTTGAATACAAATTAAATTTCGTCAATGTAATATTTTGCACAATAATAAAACACTGTCTTAATTTTCCTCAACTACATAAATCTTACAGTATTTAATATCATACTCATAGGTCTTATAATATTCCTTCAAATTGGAATAATATTGCTTAAATCAATTTTAAAATTCCACTGATATGAAATATAGAAGAGATAAGCTCACTCAACGTAAAATCTTTATCTTATTGTATGTGAAATGTGAAATATAGTTTTTTTGAGTACAAGTAACCTGGATCGTTGGCGATTCCTTGGTAAGCAAATGACCATGAACGTCTGCGTCCACTCAGGAAAATGTAACTTACGTTTTTGCGTGACATTGGCTTTGTCCTTCCAACCTAACTAATTTAAGTGCCAGCTGCACGAAGTTCAAACTAATTTGTATACCTTTTGTGTTGTGTGTTATGGCGTGTTGCCATTTTTAGTCGTTTAGCCCACAAACTATTTTAAGTCAGTGAAAAAACCTTGAAGACAAAAAAATAACTTTGGACAAGTTATGTCTGTAATAGAACAGTTGGATACCTAAAACGTTTTTGCTGGTTGTTGATTTCTTAGCTGTCATCATCATTAGCCAGCCTATCGGCGTGCACTGTTGAACGAAAGCATCCCAGGATTGCACAATAAAGCGCTGTTGTTAGTTTGTTAACCTTAGTGTAGTATAAGTACATAGCAAATAAAGCTTTATTTTTATTATTTAATCTACAAGCGTATCTCGAGGACCACCGAGATCTATTAGTCTCGAACGTTATCCCAAGTAATCTCTATGTATTTTTAACATAGACCAATTGCCAGGAGACACAGTTCACTAATCTTCTTCACACCTTAGTCATTACTGAGGGACTCTCTCACAACCACTTGCAAAACATTCGAGATTTCTCATTACAGAGAGAAATCGTAACGTGAAACTTTTGTGAACGGTTTTTTTTGTCATAACTTCTTAAAGTGAATATCTAACACTGTTCTGCAATTACGTAATTATTTCTACTCACTTATAGCCTTGTGTTAGTAGACACTAATCGATTGGGTATAATTAATAGTTAAAACGGAGGTGCGTGTTGTGCGATGAGCCACGACTCTACTTTGTCATACGTATTGATTGACCCATTTATACTTACTTACTGATAAGTCGTAAAATATTTTTTGCGTTTACATACTGTATAAGCTTCGAAAATAACTACTAACATGAAACGATTCGTTTTATGACGGCATTTTTTTGTGAACTTTATACCAGACCAGTTATTAATGCTCAAAATCGTTATAAAGCTTGTTTTGTTGCAATTTAATGATAATCGAGTCGCCTTTTAAGTTAACATATAAATTGCAATTCATACTATATGAATAAAATTAATTAATTCGGTCTTGAAAAATTTGGGACTTATGGCATATTTTGTTTATTATTTACTATATGTTTATGATTGTGACTATCAACAAACGTAAAAAGGTTTGAAGAGCAACCTAAAATACTACTCGCCAACAAAAAGCGTCAGCTTTCGAAGTGTCGCGTTTCGTTATTGCGATACCTGAGGCCCAAAAATGCAGAAGTATATCAATAGGCCGTCACAGTGTGAATTGTGGCGACTTCCACATACAGCGGCAACATAAAGATATGGCAACGCCATCTATCGAAGATCCACTGAACTACAGGGTAACGTAGTGTACGAAAAAGCTACCAATCCTGCATCGCGCAATAGTTCTCGCGCCGATTAACATATATACAACTTCCCAACATCAATCGTAGGGCAGTGGCCCGCCAGGCATGATCGCCTCGCTTGGTCGGAGAAACCTCCCATTGTTTCGGAGGGATATGTGACCCGTTCCTTCACTTGAATCACCATGCTGCATTGTTGCATTGTCAACATGTCAGCTAGATTGATTCTAGATTGTGAATTGATTACACTGTGTGAACTGTAAATGTCTATTAAACCACATTGGTCCTGAATACAACTTTTATTAAAGCATCCAAACCCAACAGCTAACATAGTAAGTAAAAAATGTTTTAAAGCCATTTTAAATTTTTTGTCGAAGAAAAGACATTCTCTATTCGAGACATGCTAGTTATAAAACAGTACGTCTTATGTATCTAATCTAACTTCAGTTTTACAGTTACTACTGTAATACTCTATATAAATCTAAACAGAGTAAGTCTTTAGGGTGATTAGTTGTAAAATCCTCTAAACATAATGACCTTTTCATGTAGTAATGCAATCTCGATTTTCTGTCTAGACTGTAAGTTTATAATATTAAGTGCACCACCAGTACTCATAATTTTTAACCTGCAATAATCAGCTTTGTATTATATAGATTTTCTTCTGTCATTTTCTTTGATAAAATACTTAAGGCAGAAGTATTATTTTTATTATTGTCTTTACACTTATTAAGAGCTTCATGTAATGTACTTATATAAAATGTAATATTATCATTGGACGCCAACACATTATCATAAACGTTACACTTATAAAATAGAATCATAAACTAGATTCTAATCATAATATTTGAAAAGCAACTTATTCGCTAAAAACTTTAGTTAAGGGGTTTTTACAANGTAAGTGCACCACCAGTGCTCATAATTTTTAACCTGCAATAATCAGCTTTGTATTATATAGATTTTCTTCTGTCATTTTCTTTGATAAAATACTTAAGGCAGAAGTATTATTTTTATTATTGTCTTTACACTTATTAAGAGCTTCATGTAATGTACTTATATAAAATGTAATATTATCATTGGACGCCAACACATTATCATAAACGTTACACTTATAAAATAGAATCATAAACTAGATTCTAATCATAATATTTGAAAAGCAACTTATTCGCTAAAAACTTTAGTTAAGGGGTTTTTACAAGCAGGTTCGCAGACTTAAGTCCACTTGTGATTTTATTAGGTCAAGTAGCAAACTACATAATGTAAAGATACTTTCTTTATTCTCTAGGCTACTTAAGTTCTTGTTCAAAGTCAAGATTCTTGTAACTTTTGCATACCTTAAACCTTTTTTGGATATTTTACTACTCGATATGTGTGACAGAAATTGCTCCATACAAATCTACTAATTATAACGATTAAATTACAAGCGTGATTTGTGAACTTTTTTTGTTGATATTATAATACTTTGGCAATAGAAAACGAGCGAGAAGAAAACATTATAAAATCAGATTTTTCTGACTTAAAAAGCAATACATCAATTTTATTAAATATTATTATGAAAAAGTACACTTGGTATCGTAGATTTAAATGGAACAAATACAACTCAAAATATTATAAGAACATACAAATTGATTCTATTTTCAATTTACGTAGGCGTTACGTTAAATAATATATTCTTCATCAGCTTAATGGAAATCTGTGATACATATTCATTTCCTTTATACTATTGGCGTTTTTGGAATAATAACTCTAAGAGAAAGTTTTTCAAACTCGGATTAAGATCAATTGATGCATATAATTAAAGCTTATTTATGTTAGTGTGTAGGGTGTAGTCCCCAACCCGCACTTGGCCAGCGTGGGGACGTATGGCCTTAACCCTCTCCTGAGAGGAGACCCGAGCCCAGCAGTGGGACATTATGGGTTGTTGTTTATGTTAGTGTGGCGACTTCCACATACAGCGCAACAACATAAAATATAGGACAGCGCCATCTACCGAAGAAACATCGAACTACGGAGCAACGAAGAAAACTAAGAAACTACCAATCCTAAATCGCGCAATAGAAGTTCTCGCGCCGATTAATATATATACAACTTCCCAACATCAACCGTTGGGCAGTGGCCCGCCAGGCATGATCACCTCGCCTGGTCGGAGGATCCTCCCTTTGTGTTGGAGGAATATGTTACCCGTTCCTCCACATTAGTATTCCAATTTCTACTGCTATATTATTGTAACAATTCTAACAATATGTATATTATTGTATACTTGCGACTCGTAGATATTTAATTGGAATACCTTTTGGGTACAGTGCAGTTATATATAAATTTTAGACAGTCTATTAAACAGTTTTGTATAGTACTGGCTGACCCCGCGAAGTTCGTACCGCCATATTCGTTTTCGTGAAAATTTTCTGAATAACCGAAATACTTGTATTAGTACGCCCGTGCTAACTTCTCGCAGGACCGCAGTATATATGACTAAGCAGACGAAGAAAATATAACACCTTTGGTTTTTCTCTCTATCCAAATATTGTCTTGACAATAAGAAACACATAAAAAAAGAATTATCCAATTTCGTGCAGTCGATCGAAATTTATGCGCGTACATACATTTTTGATTTTGATTCATTTTTATTTATGAAAGTGCTGTTTTACCTAAACAATATGATATACGAGTATATACAAATATTTCAAGTTAACTTTTTAAATGTACTTCCGTGTTAATGTTTGTTGTGAGGCATATTGTCTATTTCCAAATATAAAAATTAATGTTTATTACGAAGGTCATATTATTTGATAAACTTACTAAACGATTTTTCGGAGTGAATTGTAATTTTATCAACGGTAATTCAGTAGCTAAAGCTAGCGTTATTTGTACATACGAGCCTGCCAAAATGACCATTCTGCCTGATAGAGAGTATGCGGAGAATTCAAGAGTGGTGGTCAGCATACTTACTCCAATGAGGCAATGCGTCATGGTGACCCATAGTATGATGGCCTAGTAAGATGCCTTCTCACGCCCCGCCAAGAGTAGAGTAATTTTGGCAGGGCCATTCATAAAAAAGAAAAAAAAAATAGATGATACTATTATAGTAAGTCATCGAGGAATTATCTGTGTTAATATTATAAAGTTGAAGAGTTTAGTTCGAATTGTACAATTCTTGTAGCGTTTCATAGCTCATGTATTGAAAAAAACTATTATAACATGACGCTACGATGAATAGGAGCGACAGTGTGAAGTGTTGCGAAAACCAGAAAAAAAAAAGATTTTGGGAGATTCAGACGAGCATTATAAATTCGAAGTTAATGTGTTAGGTTTTCCTTTTAAAAAGACGAATGATGACCTCTCTTACAATAAGCACCTTTTTTAGGAGTTAGTTCATCACGTTAATCTTCAACTTAGATGGAAAATCACTACGTTTTATTCGCCTTTGTTCGTTTCACCTTTTAAAGCTTATGAAAATCTGTGACTACTTAAAATACTTTGTAGGCACTTACAACCCCAGATTTTGAGTGCTTTTGTTAATTTCTATGAAGGAATTGTATTGTATTTGTCTTTTAAAAGTATACATTTCCAATTCCTTTTATGGGCTACATCGTCTACATCTAAACAACAACCCATAATGTCCCAATGCTGGGCTCGGGTCTCCTCTCAGGAGAGGGTTAAGGCCATACATCCCCACGCTGGTCAAGTGCGGGTTGAGGACTGGCAAGAATACGTTGTGGCTACGAAAATTTTGCCGTTGGATGTTTTTAAGCCGCCCGAAGGCCTCCAACTAAGCTTCACGACTGTTATTGTATGATAACAACCGGGACCGACTGCTTAACGTGACCTCCGAATCACGGAGACGCTCATGGTAACATGCCACTAGCGGTCACCCATGCAGGTACTGACCGCGCCATCGTTGCTTACCCTCGGTGATTGTTTCTAATCACCGAGTGCAACTGGGCTATGAGCTAAAATGTTACCAAATAATCTGCTCTAAGCTGCTTGCGGTTAGACACGAAGTCGCCGTATCAGCTTCAATGTTTTTAAAATGTGCCATTAGAGAAGACCTTTCACTTGAAATAATTTCCATGGAACCTAATAATTGGGTGCTTACATATGAAATTGGCGTTTTGTATGGGTGGAATATAAAGTCATTTCCTTTTTGAAATATATATAAAATAATCAAAGTGTACATACTTTTACATTGTAATCTATGCTCTTTTGCCATCTCATTTCAGGTAGTTCATTGATCCATTTACTATAAAAGCATGGGGCGAGAATCAATAAAGTTTCTGATGGTGGTTTCGACTGCCACATCGGAGATAAATTTCTTTCCTTGTAAGAAGTTATCCAAATTTGGGGAAAAATAATTATCTGTTGGAGCAAGGTCCGGGGAGCACGGTGTATGTCGCAGACATTCCAATGGCAACTCAGCGGCCATCTAGTTGTGCTGTGTGTGGTACAGCATTGTCCTGAAACAGTAGTGCCCTAGAGCGATTGACTAACCTCGGTTGTTTAGTTCTTCCATCGTGGTTTGGAGTTACTGACAATAGAATTCTGCCGTAAACATTTGACCAAATTTTCGACAGCTGAAACGAACGACACGGGCACTGATTCACTAAGCACTCGACAAGTATTTTTTTTGAGTTATGTTTTGCCTGGGGCAATATTTGGCTGGTTCTTCAGGGTTCTTCAGGGTTCAGCCATTGTGACGAGTGCTTCCGATTATTGTACAGGATCCACTTTTCATGATTACCATCATCTATATGAATTACCCTTGATTATTGCGCCGATTGAGCAATTTTACGCAGCAATCAACGCGTGTTTGCTGGTTCGCTTCACTCAATTCATGAGGTGCCCACCGTTCAAGCTTGTTTTATTTTCCCTATTTGCTTTAATTGGATTAGAAGTTTTATCACTCACAGCGAAGCCTGCAGCCAACTGTGAAGTGGTTTGAAATGGATCCGTTTTCAAGATATTTTCACTTACCGCTTTGGTCTCTTGCCTTGTTATGAAATTGGGAATTCTAGAACGAAAACGTTGGGACAAATAACCGTGTTTTCTGTTTGTGACACTAGCGGCATACATCGTTAATCCTTCGAGCTGTTTCAGCACTGGTGTCACGGTAGAACTCGTACTCGTAAATAAAGCAATATTTCGAGATTTCCGTTGTGCGAGATGACGACGCCCAAAAAAGCTAATGAGGAAAAAAAACTGAATAAATGGATGTGAATAGCTAAATAGATTTATAACTTTCAATTTCCAATTCTTAACCAAAAAGATTATATTTCAAATAAAAATGGCCAGTGCGACAAAACGCTAATTTGGTATGTAAAGATCAAATATATAATTTCAGCAATGTATTCCAGAAGGGAGAATGTGCAAATAAGAACGTCTGTCTACGTTTATTTATCAACGTTATTGCTTTTCTTTTTCTTCGGTTTTGTTGTTATTTTCTATTCGTAAAATTTCGGATACAACTGTGTTTTCATTTTTATTAACGTAGTGTAGAATTGAATTTGAAGGTATTCTTTGTTTTGACCTCATGGTTTTTTTGAAATTCATATTAGTCTTATTGCAAAATATGACAAAAAAATCTTTTATTATGAATATACCTAAAACCTGTCCGTGCAACGTATGTGCGTCCAACCGAAGATAAATACCATTTAATATTTGACTCTCGCCCAGGAAAATCCTAGTGCTATGTGTATTATAAAAAGTCTGGAAAACCAAGAAAATATATACATATACTATACCAGCTGATCTACGAAATTTCGTCTGGGTCTCTTTTCAATAATGTTTGGCTCCTATTGGTCTAAGCATGATTAACTATACTTACATTATTTATTACATCGCCAACAAAATACATTTTTGGAAAAAACGTGAAAATCGGCTATGCAATTTGTGAGTTCATCCTGAGCAATCAACAGCGATTCGATATGACACAAGAATTGTATATACATATATACTAGAAGTGTTGAGTTTGCAATACGACACATTTTGCTGTTGTGATAGTTCATACGGAATAAACACATGACAAAGGTCGGGATTATTAAGGCTCTACTTTAAGAGCTCCATCTGGAGCTTACTGCGCCAACTAGTGTAGTAGAGATCATGAGATCAAGTCTCATAATTACCCCGATAATGAAGTACGGAATATGAAATTCTATGAATTATTTGTTCAATTTTACACTCGAAATATTTCTATTGACATGTTTAAAAAAAACCTAACAAAAACGGCCATTTCCTTTGCCTCCCGCATCGCAATCATACGTTTTTCTCTAAGAGCGTGGCTTACACGCCTTGCTCTTCGTGATTTCCCGAGGACCTCTAACAATCTCTTTGTGCACGACCTCATTTTGTGTTGAATGCTCGCATTTAATAGAGCTACCAAGACGCTGTCGGATAAACATCTGCAGATGTTGCCCAAGTCTTTTTAAGTATGAATTGTTTGAACTATTTTGTTTGCGTATAATTTAAATGTACGGTTCAGATGGTTTTGAAGATTTTTGCTACTATTTTTACTAAATAGAAGAGTGTCACCAGAAAAGTAAAATGTTTTAAATTTTGATGCTCTTTTTACCATCCATTAAAACCATCCAAAACAAACATTGGACTTTATTTGCAGCCAAACGAGTAGTTATTATGTTACCGCAAAGGACCAGTAAAAAAAAATACAATATTTCCTCGTCCTCGTCTTGACAACGAACCAAGATTAGTATTCCGTTTAGGAACCGGTTTTTATTTTACTTTATGTTCGTCTTGACTTCGGGTCAGCCTTAGCCTAACTTTTATAATTTCTTAGAAAATTCTTAACGCATTTCGATGTCCATACTGCAATTTACGAGCCCATTTTGTACCAACCGTACTTAATTTAATGATTGGTGTTACGAATGTAATGGTGATACGAACAAATTACATAATGAAAAGGAAGCTTACTGTGTAACTAAATAAACTCTTGTGAGGGATTTTTACAAAGGCGGTCTTAATATCCAGGTACATTGAATGTTTGGTTTTTTTATATTAAAGTTCTTAATGAAATTAGCTGCTTTCCAAGATATTATGGACTCCGTGATCTCAATTACGCCACGCCTACTGGCTTCGGTAGATGTCAGTGGTGGAGATGGTGTAGGTGGAACTTTTTACTACTTGATTATTGGACACATGTTTTGTATACTTCCATAAAATGATTTTGTGTATGTGTGTGTCTTTGCTGACGAACTCTAGTATGTCCTGTATATATTTAAATGATAAAAAAACCTGTTTTGTGACTGCATGAAGAAATATAAGCGGCAGTCTTAATATTATTTTCGTTATATTGATGTGGTATTAAAACACTTTCATATCTAACTTGATACTATTTAATTGTTTTTCTTTCTTTGGCAGGTAATTTAACGCTCGGCTCTGACGATTCATTCGATTGTGAGGAGAGCAGCTATATATAGAAAGTAAGAAATAAGTGTCGCCACGACTTCTATTTTCACATCACTATCACGTCATCTAAAGAATTCCTGCCTTTTTTAGATTTTCAACTAAACACTATGTTTGTGTGAATCATACAGTTACAGAGCCTTTGAATTTACAAAGTTTTGCGCTTTGTTATTTTCTTTTTTTTTATTTAAATAGTTTTGTAACAATGTTCCGTTTCTAAAAGCGCAATTTTTAGTATCAACATATCATATTATTTTTTTTGCGTGTGGAATAATAAAAACAATAACTGAGCAAATTTTATATATTACCTTCGAAAGGCCCTAAGTAATTCATAATACGATTCCTTTTCCAAAACGACAATTACATCCCTTATTTGCTATTTTAGCCAATTGCAGTTAAACTACACAATTTTTGGTTCCATTAACTTTGGCTGCAAATCTTGATTACAAAACATTAAACTCTTTTCATTTTGCGATACACAGATATCATACAGAATCTTTAAAAATCCTAAAAGGCAAATCGCAAATCCAACATCATTGTTGAAACCTATAAAGGGATTTAAACGGAGATTGTGGGCTTTTAAGAAGCTAACAAATAGTAGTTGCAGCCGATAAAATGTTTTGTGTTTGTTCATATTGAATTTCGTAAAGAGATAGAAAAATTCTGTTAACTTACAGTTATTTAGTACTCGTTTTGAAAATAATACTAAACAATATCCGAAATTTTTGTTCAACTACCCATGTCTACTCATCTATATTTAATTTTATTAAATATTTCTTGCAAGTTTATAGAGAAATTCATCTTTTATTTATTATAATACTACAACTTTACTAAAAATCATTAATTTAAATAGTGTTAATTGCTTTCGACAAATATGCCAAAACAATTTTTTTAAATGTTTTATTTTATACACCAAACTTTTGTTGTCACCATTGTTGTTAAAATTGCTTCGTCTCTTTCAAAGTAAAATAGACGTATTTACTTATCACATTTAAGTCTATTTTAAGGCGCCGTGTTTGGGTTTTACAGTAAGTACTCGTAGCAAGTAGATTGGATTCGGGAAAGGAAAATAAAATGTATTGGTCGTATTCTTGATGGATTGGCTAGTGACTTATTGAGGTTTTATGTGAGAGTGACTTTTATGCCTGGAACGTGTGTGTGTAAGTAACTGAAATTATCTAATATTACAGCTCGTTCAAACACGAGGCGTATTCCACCTAAAACTAGTTATAGTTTTGTGTTATTTCCTCTTTTGATATCTCACAAACTAGATTTATTATATGATATATTTATTATTGTTTATAGCAGGTGACTTAAAGTAGCGAGTGTCTGTTTTGTATCCCATTTTATAGCTATTACCAACGAGTACCGTTTGCTATGTCTATTTAAATTCATGTTGCAACTGTTCCTATAGCATTGTAGCGGCTTTCATGTTTAGGGGTCCGTCCGTGCTATTACTAAAACTTCGCTGTCCGTCTGGCGCCAGGCTGTATCTCATTAACCATGGTAACTAGCTAAAATATTCAGAGATGCTCTATTTCTGTTGCAACAGAATAGAAAAAATATTTGAGAGGAATCCCATACAACAAACAATTTTTTTTTGCTAGTTATTGCTCGATATTGATAACGGCAACAGGTAAACGCTTGAATTGCATAGATAATGGCCCTTTCCTGCATCAAGAATCACATTTGGCACCTCTAGTAGAGAGGAGAAAACAAAATGTGATAATCAGTGTTCGATACTGAGCTCATCTATATTATAAAAATAATATACATATATATAATAAAAAAATATACTAGTTTTTAAATACCAGAGAAGCACGTGAGACTTCGATTTAAAGGATTTATATCGTTTATTTTTGTAGGTAATTTGACAACGAAATTGTATTTTAATACTAGTAAATGATTAACCGATTGTTTATCCGACTACGAAAGAAGGAGGGTTATGTTTTTCTAGAGTATGTATTGTATGTATGTTTGTAGATATATTTCTTTGGCGCGCCCTAGAACCTAAGCGGCTTGACGTATTTTTATGTGAGTGGTATCAATAGATTCGTCTTTTTTTTTTCATATTTAAGCTGCCAAAATGACTCTGCCCTGCCTGATGGAAAGCATGAGCAGAATCCAAGAGTGGTGGTCACCATCCTCAATGCGAAAAAGAACAATGCAGCATGGTGACCCACACTATGGCGCCCTGGGGAGAAGGGGGATGGTGAGGGGGATAGGGGGCGTTGGATTGGGGTATGGGCCTCCGGTATCCTCACTCACTCGATGAAACACAGCGTAAGCGCTGTTTCACACCGGTTTTCTGTGAGGCCGTGGTATCACTCCGGTCGAGCCGGCCCATTCATGCCGAAGCGTGGCTCTCCCACGGTGAAAATTGTGAGGGTGACACTGGGTAGATTAAAAGTAAAAAAAAACAAGATTAAGAGTTTTAAGCGTCAAAAAGTAATTTAAAAAAAGTAATCAAAAACAAATAATGTTTTGAAAATACATCGAATGTGGTTTCAAAATAAAGTATTTTTAACGGTGATTATGAATATATACAGAACTTATATGTCTTATTTAAAAAAACTGAATTTAATAAAGATGACAGATATTGACGCAGTCGGCTTTTATTTCAATAATTTATATATATCGAGTTTCACCAACCAGATATGTGTCAGCCTTATCGAGTCTCAGTATTATTTCCAAGCCAAGACTTTCAATATTCCTTACCCTAAATCCCTCGAAATATGTGTTTTCCTTACCCTAATTTATAATCTTTAGTTTTCCGGCGGGCAAACTATTTCTATAACTATTATGGTTCATATCAGCAGACAACATCACCACCCGATAAAACCTTTCCGATGTTACATTGCGCCGACCCCAAATAAATTTGAGTAATAGACAGACAGGTGATTGTGGTGATCTATGGTCTAAAGAAATCTATAGCAATCCTACTAATATTATAAAAGGCAAAGTTTTATACGGATTTATGGTTATATATACGTTTTTTACTCTTTAACTCAAAAATTTTGATTTAGTAGTAAATATTAAACATCATAATAGCACATATGCTACTATTCACTGCGGTAACCGACATACACGGGCGGAGACACGTGCAAAGTTAAGCATGTATAACTGTTATAATAATACACTTCCACCTATAAAGCTGACACGAAAGTATCGTAAAGTACAACAGATGTTCGTCCTCCCACGCTGGTAATTTACTGCGTTCAAACGGGATTATTTCACCGTACAGGTAAGTATTGTTAGGCTTTTTTGTAGCCTATATTTATGCACTATTGTTAAGGTTCGATACATAAAGCTATTATACACGTTGTCGTATCATCCAATTGACATCGATTATATTCTATAGTGATAGAAAGAACTAGGTTAGTTATTTCAAAATACTGACATATTCTATGTTAAGTGTGTTATAAATTTAATCGTACAATAACACTTTAAGGTTTTGTTATTTGGACACCTAAAACGATAGAATTTTTGTTGCAAATAACGATAAATGTACTTTCTGTTCGTAATCAAATATAATGTCATATAATATATACATATACGTAATATAAACCCACTGTGTAGCATATATGTATATGTGCTATTCGGTTATTTGGGTTGTAATTTTCCATTATGATTGGTTTGAAAGGCGTTTCACTCGGCGACAAAGGTGAAATTAATCAGGTGAGAATAAATACACC
The DNA here is from genome assembly GCA_003709505.1 of Hyphantria cunea. Taxonomy (NCBI): domain Eukaryota; kingdom Metazoa; phylum Arthropoda; class Insecta; order Lepidoptera; family Erebidae; genus Hyphantria; species Hyphantria cunea. The sequence continues at coordinate 858,351 of PKRV01000251.1, read as the reverse complement.
TGATTTCAAGGTAGATAATTCAAATAACTAGGTTTTCCTATAAGTCCAAATTTCAATCGTCACTTTCCACCAGAGAAAGAAAATACCTATAAATTATGAAAATATCAAAACTACCGTGCCTGATATATTGTATGTATTAGACGCCTTAACTATATTCAATCCATTAACATGTTCCCAGTTTGTTTTTCATTGTCAGACTTACAAGGAGGACGGAAGATCTAAGATCTAGAATAGGGTTTCCATAAGTCTAGTGTGAAGTACAATTAGTTTTAATTTCAGAATTTCGGTATCCAGTTTACTACTACGCATTACTAGTCGATACTTACAGTATTTATACCTAATGCTTTATTTGAAACATGTAGCTACTGTATAAAGAGTTTAGAACAACTATATTTAGATATCAATGATTATAATACTTTAATTATAACTTACCTCATGATAATCTATTCACCTTATTAAACTACATATAATGCAGATTTGTATTCTCATGGGAAGTAAGTTCACTAAATTTGACGTCAATATGGCCAGTACCATAAAATACATATTGTAAATAAAAACCATTCATTTTTTCAAAATCAATGGCATATTAAGCGGACACACTATAAAGCCGGCAATCAACATAAGAGGAAGTAAATCCCACCGAGATCTACGGTTATGGTAACCCTAGCGCCGGACTATTCTGCTCATCAACTTGAGTGCTTCAGCTTTATTTAGGCTTGGGTTACATAGCGCCTCCATTACCTTTTATGACGATTGTGATAATTCACAAATCAAGTGAAACGACAGACCCTTGATCGCAGCCTTGGGAACAATTGTGGTTAAAAGATTTCGGATAATTTTACACAAACTCATTATGCGAGCCTTTTTTGGGTTTCCACACAGAGAGAGAGCGAATATGGTTAATAAGCTTATATTAAGCTTTCTGTTTTAGGCTAAACTGGGTAAAAATTCGAACTACCCATAACGTTCATTGGGTGCATTTTTTTTTTGTAATAGCTGCTTTCGAGTTGCTATTCGTATCTAGAATGTTATTTACTTTGTATAAATAGTGATGACAATAAAGTGGGATAGCAGTTATATCTTCATAGAGTCTTTGAAATCTCCATAACAAAGAACGGCCTCATTTCTACCGAGAGGCCCATGTCTAGCAGTGGACTGTTTAAGGCTTTTAACGAACCACAAACTAAAATCATAAAATCGACTACAAAAAAGTCGTCTCTTTAACATCTCATAGCAAAATCAAGCATCAAGATAATCTACGTTTAATAATTTAAGATCTTTGTATTATTTTTTAATAATCTCTCTTTTTTCATAAAATTAAACTACTATATAAAATAATGTAAATCGCGGAAACGGCTCCAACGATTTTCACGAAATTTAGTAAAAGGGGCTATAAATCATTCTAGCTAGGATTCATTTTTGAAAAAATTACTAACAGTCAATAATAATTTTAAAAACCCTTTACGCAAGCACTTAGTCGAGTAATCATACGCCAAAAATGCTTCTTAAAAAAAAGCTAGTAGCTAAGAACCACCGCAAGGAAACTGGCTTTCAAATTAAAAAAAAACCGCTTTGAAATCGGTCCATCCGTTTGAAAGCTACGATGTCACAGACACACAACAGACATCGACGTCAACCTTATAACTCCTCTCTTTTTACGTCGGGGGTTAAAAAATAAAAACGTGCAAAGCTCGCGTCATCCAGGTACTGATATAATACATGTCGAGTAACAGGTCTTACAATCAAAACACTAATGACTTACTCCGTATAGTTCTCAAATGAACACTTTGCCCTGGCAGAAACAATAGCAGGTATCATCATGTCTGTTGCGTGACTTGTCCGTTAGTTACACCCAGACGGGCAGCAGACTACTATTATGGTAATATACCACTTCGAGCTATATATAGCATTATTTCTTATGAAGCCATTAAAATCGTTACTAATGTCCTATTATAGACGAAATAGTTTGTCTGTCACAAGCAAGCCTTACGTGATTAAAACTGCAGTTATAAGTATATATATCTATAATAATTTGGCTTTCGATTTAAAGCTGGCAGCGGATGGATGGGAACTACACAAAACTGAGACAGTTTGCGTTCCTTTAGGGAGATCTTCGTTAAACAGTGGACGGCGATAGATTGATTGATATATTTCTCTTGTAGTTTTTGTAATGACTATTAGGTTTTTTACGCCAAACGCCTACCTAATATATACATATATGTATAACTTTCACTACATAGATTCGCAAAATTGTGTTGTAACAAACAAACCCCTGCAATATTAGTCCTAATTGTGAGTTATGTATTTTCCTGATCTTGTTTACACATTGCTTAGTGGAGCAAAAATACATTGAGTTATTCTTTGAACATACATATCGCGTGGGTTCATTTTCGCAAAAACAAACCCTTAAAGAATAACATAGTTTAATACATGTATTAAATCACCGCTTTATAAGTCAACCACAGCAAGTATCATCACGATTCTTCCTTATTGATATGACCCTTGATATAAAGATGTTCCGATACCACTCGAGGTCAATTTATACGAGACCTTATTACCATTAAACGTTGAAACTGCATTATCTATTGCAAAAAGTAGTATTTACAATGTAGTGAAGATTTGTAATGCGTTTCTTGCTGATTATATCGCTTGAACTCTACTTTTTTATGATATAGGGGAACAAACGAACTAACGGTTTACCTTCCTCGGTACAAACGTAAAAGATAATAGAAAACTAACAAATTTATGGGAATAATGCCTTTATCTCTGGTGGGTTTTGGGCATAAAGAAAACTAATTATTAGTATAAACCGAGATGTATTTTGATAACAAGTGGAGATTACCTTTCGACACACACAGAACAGCGTACAAGAGCAGTGTTGCCACACATCATAGATGAAAAATAACCAATATGACATTAACATTAGAATGACATATATTGTGTTTATAAAATATACACTAACAATCTCAAAGTCAATTCTCGTAGTCAAATAAAATATCAGCCAATAATACAAGAGAATAAAGGCGTTAGCAACTGTAGAAAGTCGATGCGAAACACTTGCATCTTTACTTATGGAGCTGATGATAAGTGTCTCAACTCAAACCTAACCTCAAATATTAGGGACAAAGGGAGGCTTGATAAATTCAATTGCATTGCAAACTAAATTCATTGCAATTTTGCTTCACTTCAAACTGGTCCATTACTGCCGAAGGATGGCTTGCGCTTCAAAGAATTTAAGCCACGAATATAGTTCGTATTCTAAAAAAAAATATTTAGCTTGACTTTGTGTTGGAAATTGATGCACTGTTATCAAATGACAAACACCGTGATTCATCATTTTGACATCTGCAAAATCAGCTGATGTGGAATGTAATAATGAGCTGCGGTATACGAATATGAATCATTCGATTTTATAATATGTACTTCTCAGTGGTATTTTGTGATCAAGACTGATTATAAATGTTACATTATGAATTGGTGAAATTACTATTGTATTATTTCTGTATTCTGAGAAAGACTGCTTTTTTGCCTATTAATAAATGACCATCCATAAAGTAGTATTATCATTTGTTTTATGTTACTTATTCTAATTTTTAAGATAAACACAATGGATTGTAATGTCTTGAACAAGTACCGCCTTTACTTGAAATCTTATAAAAAATTTCACTGAAATAGAATTAAGTTCTTTTGAAAGTGAAATCATTTTACGACACTGGGGCTTATAGTATCCAGCTATTGTAAATAATTCAACATAATTTTAATTAAAATAGTATAACTGGCGTTTGTGCTAATAAATACATTTCACGTTATTATTTTCAAGCAAAGGACTCCTGCTTATCAAAGCCTCATGACACCTTGGCTTTATTTTTAAATCTGTTATTTCTTATATCTTGTTAGCAGAATGTGTGTCCCAAGGTTTCATACTAAGTATTGCATCCATACAATAACCGTTGATTCTTAACGCTTCTACTGAACGGTTCCGATTTCTTGTCTATTAATAGACGGACCCCATTTTATACGACTGTATATTTAGAGACAACAGATTCATATAAACTATTTTACTGTCAAAACACATCAGAACGTATTAGCGTATTATTAAAAAAATATTTTACTGTTAATATCTACATATTGAGCTTTTCTCCAGAGTGTAATAGTATCAATTGTCAATTGTTCGCTATCCACCGTTTGTAATATCCATCAACACAATTAATTCGTTTTAACATTTGAAATTAGTGGACCTATTTCTTTTAAGCCGAAAATTTAAAACCAAAAAAATAATTCCATTTAAGCCAGATTTTGAAAACCAATCTTTCTTGGGTTTATTTTATCAAAAGCTACTAAGATCAGACAGCTCTGTTACCGGTCTGAAAAACCAATTGAAAATAAAAAAATTGCGGTTAATTTAATGTCACTATTCCGGTTAAGAAAGTGTAATTAAGAAAAGAAAACAAAAGGGACAAGATTAACACTCAAAACGTCTTACGGTCTTTCTTAAAACAATTTTGAAAGAAAAAATAAAGGTATTAAAACAAAATAAGTGATAAATATTAAGTTAATTAGTTTCTCAACGTTGTTTGTTTATGAAAATATTACATTATCTCATTGATGTTTGGTTTCGAATGATGACAAGGTTGTGCAAAATACCTCAGAAATACCTCTGTATCTTCCATCTGTATAGACACTAGAGATCGCTCAGTGATGTAATTTCAACACGTTTTATTTTTGTTTAACAATGTTAGCCCAAGTTATACTCGTAACTCAAATAAATGTAGATTTTGTATTTTGTCAGTTAAACCTATGATCCACCTATAACTTTTTATAGTTGTGTTTTAGTTTATATCCCTTTGTTACTAGAAAATTTGAACTGCATTCCCTTTTACATAAAATAAATTATTTATATGCTCCAATGTCCATTTCCTCTCTGTGTGTTTTCGAAAAGAAAACATGAGTTTTATCTTTTTACATTTTAATATAGGTTGTTCGTTTCGTGTTTAGACCGAATTTGTTACGAAAACATTGCACTAAAGACAGGCAGTCGTATCTACGCTCAAGTCACGTACAAAAAATACTATTTATCTCTAGTTAGTCTGTAGTCAGTATTTACTCGATGGATCTTGATGTATTATGCGTTGTGTATCTAACAGTGTTTAGTCTATACCTACGTAAATATCGATGTTTACTCAAGTGAGCTCGTAAACGATCTGATGTTTTGGTACGGTAGCTCTTTGATGCAGTGATTTCATACTGATGTTAATGAGTTCGTTTATCGTTTTTAGATTACTGAGGTGTTGGTATTATATTTTATCGTCTTTTTATGATTTTGAAACGTAAAATATGAAGCTATTTTAAACGTAAAATAGGTTACTATTTTATATAATACTTATTACAAAATTGTAAGAGATTGATGCTCTACATTAAAGATATCGGGGAAAACAATGAAGGACCCCCTTCCCAAAAGAAATTTTTGTCTGATTGTCTGTGTGTTTGTGCGCACTGTTCTCAGAAGCAGCTTAACCGATTTGGAAGCGCATTTCTCTCATAAATTGCTGTAAACTTCACTAAGCATTTCATGTTTTGTTTTATTTCAATCGGCTGACAAAAGTCATATAAGTTTAGAGAATCACAACGATAACCGGCATACTCGCGGGCGGCGCCGCAGGCAAAAGCTAATTTCTCGCGGAAAGTTCTAATCTACTATGATAGCTTTACACTTGTGCTAACTTTAATTGTTATTTATTTTAGTAATAACTTTCTGAATGAGCACATTATCAACAAACCTTATACACATTTAAAAAGGGAAATAAAAACTTATTGCGCCTGTTTCTAAATTTAGAAGTCACTAAAATACTTCCCTCTTCATATTTATTCTTAATACGGTATTTTATGGACCTATGTACATACTCCATACCGACTTTATATACTCATCTGAAGACCAACCGTCCACACAGTTCTGTTTTCTTATGCACGTACCTGCCAAAGTGACTTTACTCTGCCTGATGGAAAGCATAAGCAGAATCTAAGAGTGGTGGTCATCAAACTCATTGCGAATGCAACAATGCAGCATAGTGACCCACACCATGGCGACCTAGGGATGTATCTGCATCATTTTGCCTGGGTCACGCACTCACCAACGAAACACGACAGCATGCATGCTGTCGTTTTACGTTGATTTTCTATGCGAGGATAGTACCGCCCCGGTCGAGCTGTATTTATTCGCTGTAAGGACAAAGTTCTAAATAAGTACTCCTAAAGTTTCTGTCTTTGTCCAATACCAATTACCTCGCAGAGCCTTTGTAGATGATAAACAAAAGAATAAGTAAAATACTTTGACGAACTTACGAATTGCTTATAATTAAAAGTTTGCAATAAATGTTACTAGAACTTGTTAGTTTTCTTTACGGGAATATTTGATATTCTTGTTAGCTTCAGTAAATATATGTACATTGTAATATATTCTCCAATTAGCTTTTATAAAACTTCAAAGCCAATCAGGGCTATGTATGCTGTGACTGTATATAGAGCAAGAGTATTTGATTTTTTACATATTTATTTTTTACTTACACAAACATCTGTTCCCCATATGTTTCAAAGCGCTATTTTCATCTGACGTAATAGATTCTGTGCTTTGTAGAAAATATTCTTATTATAAAATCCAATAACAATTTGTGGAATTTAGGTAAATTAGCATTAATTATAAAGTTGTACGACATCAGCTGCTCACAAATTAAATTCCATGTTACACTGACTGATAAAAGAGAACAAACTAACCTTATTACTGACGAATGCAACCGCAATGCTTACTGCTGTTTGCTTTAACACTTCTCGTTCTTGTTTACTGTTTCTATTTGCTGGTAACATTACATATGACAAGAATATTAACTGTTAATTTTACACAGATTTCCCTTATCAGTTTTTCTTATCTTTTTTCGTCTTGCGGATTGCCTTGTTCACAGCAATGTATACTTAAATATGCCATGGATAATACACCTACAAATCTTTACAATTTTAACACTTTATGTCAATTTCCTAAAGGCGATGATGCGGAGGAGTTTTTGGCGCTTGTATGTTAATAATTTTGTTTCTTTTTTTATTATTATTTCCAATTATTTTAATTTAATTTTATTTAGTAATGTATTCCTAATGTCAAACAATGAAATTTTATTTCCCAAATAAACAGAAGAGAGTTGTTTTCCGATACCACTTTCAAATCCACGGAAGTTTGTGAGTAAGCATCGATTTATTGGGAATGATAAATGTGTGAAATAACAGTTCTTCGAAGTTGATTAACACTTCAATACCTCAAAATGTACATTTTCTCGTGTTGAAATGTATTGTTTGTCCGACTCGCACAACGTACGTTATCTACTGATAAGTGATAAGGAATTCCGTTTCAAATACTATTTATTAATCTATACACAACGATTAAGGCAGTAAGTATGTGTTCTAAAAAGTCTTTTAAATTTACTATTTTGGACTCGTACCGAGATGCTGAATGATCGACTGACTACTGACCTGTCTTACCATGTTCCCCGTTTTATCACTTCATATAAGCAACTGATATCAAATCTTATTTCGGATGCAACACTGACGCCTTTATGTCCGCCAAGTGACAGATTAAAAGCATCGCAATTTTATTACTATTAATAAAAAGTCGTTTTGTGTTCAAACAAACTTAAAACTATGCTTTAATGGGGTGCATAGTAAAGTAAATGATGATGGAACAGTCTTGTCGCCTTACCAACCGCTTTAGTATCGGAATACTTTTATGTTCAACTAATGAATACTAGAAAAAAATGTAATGTATTTATTTAAATTTTTATAGCGAAGATTGCTGATTTTTATTTGAAAACTCGTCATTAAACATACATTTATTTTTATAATATACGAGAATTACGACTGTTGTTGGTACAAGCATGGATGGTAATATTTATGTAACTTGCGAACATCTGCAGATAGATATTATTACTTTTCTAACATAAATTTGTACTTAAATGGCCAGTTTCAACAGTTCCCGATACTATGTTAGATAGTTATCTGCGATATCACACTATTTGACAGATTAAAGTAACTGATATATATATANCATGCCGTTTAACTCTCTCCTGATCTGATAGATCTGTATATGTATCATAATAAAATATTATTTAAGTCTTAATTACAAATGTCAACCATACTATACAATACACAATAATGAAATACTCGTTTATATATACTTGACCATTACTTTATATACTTACTTTTAATTTATGCTGTATTTCCTTTTTTAATTTAAGTTAATATAATATTCAACCAGTAAGTAAAGGCATTTGTAGTGATTACAAAGACGTATTACATTGTTTACTGTGGTCGGTGTGGTTATATTCCGTCCTTATTATACAGTGGCCTCAACATGAATGATACGAATGCTATAAATACATCATTTTGGTGAGACCACAGGTTATTAACGGAGCCTCCAGTGACCGAATTTATTGCCAATCATTTGTCACCTCGACTTAGGTCAAATAGGACCAAATGAATGACGTTTGATTCGTACGTTCCCAGTTGTTGCTCAGTTTGTTTTTTTACCGTAACTAACTAACCATTAGTCTGTAACTAGAATTGCGGATTTACACACAAATGTAACTTTGACTGAACAATATGTTAGTATTACTTCATAATAATATTACTCATTCAGAAAAGTACTTTAATAAAAAAATATGTGGTCTGCATAATATAAAATATGACTAAAAGAGGAGTGAACAGTAAAACGACATTAGTAAGGGAGAGTAAAAAAAGAAAACTCATTGCGCCAACCCCAGATAAGTAATTCTGAAAAGTTTCAAGTGATGATGAAACTTAATCCATACTTTTAATATAAATTAACTAAAATAACTGTATGTCTTTTACGTTTTAGTTTTAACGCTGTTATAGCTAAACCGCTTTACTCATTTCAATGAGATTTGGCAACGAGATACTTTGATTTATGACGAAAGACATAGGCTATTCTTTACTGAGATAACCGACACACACGTAGGGGGAGCCGAGGGCAAAAGCTAGTAAAAAAAAAATAATGGATAACAATTGGTTTAGGTAATGTGGGTATATCTTCTATATAAATATATAATATGAAGCTCGTTTGAACATCTTCTATAGCGTCATGGTTTCTTTTTCAGATTATAGTATTATAGTTTTGATAAATCCTATCAATCATTCTTGTTTCTCTATATGGATAGATTTTTTTGCCATTCAACTATCTATCATAACTCAACGTGTATTAATAGAAAGATAGTGTCGTGACGCAAAGATAATTCTCATGAGCGCGTCTTAAAAAATGAGGGATTTAATATTTAAAAAAAATCTGTAAGGATAACATAGGCACATAAATATATTTGTTTGATGGAAGTACAATAATGTATGGTTGTTGCAGTCGATATTAGAAGTAACGTAAGTAAAGTATGCAACAAACCTTACATTGGAAGTAGCAATCCATACTTATATGATGAATTGGGAACTAACTTTGTCCGTCTGTCTATCTGATGACGAAACCGCTGAACTAATGTTTACAAAGGAAATATTGAAGAAGAACATAGATTGCTCTTTACCGCGATAACCGACATACAAGCGGCCGGGGCCACAGGCTTTAGTATTTTATTAAGGAAGGTGAGCTATTTGCATTGGGTTAATGTAACTCTAGTGTTTCACCGCTTAAGAGATTAACAATTTAATGATTATTATATATATATGATTGAGGCTCGACGAAAATAATATATTTATTTAAATAGATCATCGATATAACCAAAAATATATTTTTTAACTTTGTGTACGATTCAAAAACTCACTATAGCTCTGCGCCGATTAAGCTCAAGTTTGAGACGATAGAAAACCAGCTTCAACGAATGTTTGATTTAATTTTATTTCAATTTTGTTCATCATTTCATGAAAAATGATGGCAGTCCAACCACATTGTGCCATATCGAAACCTGAACGAAACGTGCCAGGGTACAGTTTGTTATAAAATAAATATTCACTTATTACATACTTACAACGCTCCCGCAATCTATCCATGTCGCATCCAATCAATGAACACCAGTATCAATAAGTCAGTTAGTACAGGCTTCAGGATAAATCACACCGGTCGGCTGTTCCCATGGGATTATGCGGCATGTGTACGTGATGTAGTAGTGATGTGCACGAGATTAATGTTGTGCCTGCGTCATGCTCCTGAGGGCAAATAAATCAGAGTGTACTTTATCATTAGGGAATGTATTCCGATTACTTATTTATACTTCGATTTAGAAGATGCCATGTTATTTGTGACTGGAAAAATAAGTTAATTATTGTTTATGATTTTATTGTATTTTATTTATATTACGTTTATACTAAAATGTCATAGACTACATGCCCGTTTCAAACATTTATGGGTCATCTGAACCACCAAGAGACCTGTTGAAAAACATATAGAGGCATAAAACAGTAACATTCTAGACTATGCCGTCAGTTGTAAGCTGTCCAATTGAGTGCAGATAAGAATTCAAAAGCACAGGTAAAGGGAGTTCAAAAGTACATTTTGGTCATATATTTTTGTACGACATTCTTACCATCGATAGATCCATAAAAATAACAAGAGAAGACTTAGTGCACTATAAAAGTAGTGTGCCACAAAGTCGAAAAAAAATTTTGAATCCACGGTGATTTTCTCAATAAATTTGGTCATTTGATTTTGTAAGGCGTCGATTCCATAAAATTTCAATATCTCTTCTAATCCATTATTCCGCAACGCCGTACGAAAATCATGCGACAAGGGAGAAAAATCGAGGGTTCATAAGAACACTACAAATTAATTTATTTTGAAAGTATTTAATGCATAGATAACATTTTTTCATAAACCACCCCCGAAAAATCCATGTAACGAAATGTATTTTATTACGACATTTAGATAGTTTATTTGTATTTAATGCAATCGTGTATATAAACACACTGTAAATTTTCGTTCTCGAGGGTTCAGCCATTGCGACGGGTGCTTCTGATTATCGTATGTACACTTTTCATCACAGGTAATGACCTGATTTAAAATTCCTCCATTATTTTGCCGATTGAACAATGTAACGCAACAGTTAACGCGTGTTTCCTGGTTCGCTGCACTTAATTCATGAGCTAAACGCCGGCTTTTTAGTTCCCCTATTTGTTTCAAGTGAATTAAAATAGTTTTATCACTTACCGCGAAGCCTGCAGCCAACTGTGAAGTGGTTTGCGATGAATCCGCTTCTGCAATAGCCTTTTAATTCTTCTTTTAAATTTATCCACTTTGGTCTCCGGCCGTGTACGGGGCTCGTTATGAAGGTCGATAATTCTAGAACGAAAACGTTGGAACCAAAAATGTATCGTGTTTTCTTTTTCAAGACTGGCGCCATACACATTGTTAATCCTTCGGGCTGTTTCTGTATCACTAGTGCCACGGCAGAACTTGCACTCGTAAATGAAGCGATATTGCAAGCTTGCCATTGTGCGAGATGAGCGATGCTAAAGAAAAAACTAATGAGAACAAAAAACATATAAATGACTGTTTTCTAAACATAAATATACCAGCTTAATGGATTTATAACTTTGAATTTGGCATTCTTATCCAAAAAGGATATTTTTCAGATCAAATTGACCACTGCTACAAAACTCCAATTTGATATGTAGAGACCTAACATAATTAGGATTTCTTGGAGAGGCATTCAGACAATATATACTTTTATGGTCTGAACCTTAATTTAAGATAAAATTTTGCACCTAAAAATGTATCGGATATGCAAACTATCAATGTTCATGATTTAAAAATAAATTGCGGTAATGATTTCACTTTTTTAAATACCTAAATACCACCACACAAGGTCCTCGTAGTGATACAAATTAAATTTAAGCATGATAATGAATAAAAACTATAATATTTTAACTTACACAGTTATAAATAAAACATAAAAAATGGGGAATGAGGAAACATGCGCACACTACAAATAAAATAAAACAATTTGAATTTGTTACCTTTCTAGGAGAGAAAATTAACACCAAAACTGAGTCACGCACCTATCGATGTTTGCGGAGCATACAAACTCCTGTTGTCTCTTTCCTACAGTAGCCCTTCGTGGTTTTAGAAATTCCAATGTCGCCCTTACACTTTCACTCCAGACGCTTGTGCAGTTCCTAGTTCCAAGTACTTGTATTTAGATGCGTAAGCGCTCTAGTCGTGAATAATGTAAATGTAATAGATGTTTCTGTTCCTAAAACAGTTACGCCCTTAAAATATTATTCCTTTTTTATTACGTACTATCATTGTATTGCAGTTTTAACAAAACCTGGTTGGTGTTGTTTCAAGGTTTTCTTTTATTAGCAAATATGATGCCATGCGTAGATTGTTTGTCGCCTCTTTCGACACCCACGGGATGAATAGGCGTGGTGACACGTGGTATTCTTATTCTGACTCCACACGGACTATAGCAAGTCATTTGTAGCCAATCAGCAACAGTAACAATACCGAAGGTTCTTTCTGAGTAGGTTGTTTTCAGTTGAACATATATAAGGTGTCCTCTTTTTTTCCCCTCGTGTGCTAATACCCTCGGATACCACCTCCCGTGGCATATCGGGCTCGTGCCGACTAAAACCTCTTGCCGTCTCGAGTACTAGAAGCCGGGGAACCATGTGCACCCTAGCAAGGAAATACGCTGCAACTCCGACGTGCCTCGGCCCACCTACGGTATGTAGATGGCCCCCTACTGTGTGAGAACCTCGATGTTCCCGTTACTATTTTTTTGATAAGTTTAGTAAGAATTACCTAGTCGTTAAAATATTTTCATATCAGCGTTTTCATCACCATCAACTTGTCCTTCCGGTTTTGGCCCACCACGCTGGAGAGACAGGTTGGTTTAGGGTTTGTTACAAGATGGTCCGGATGGCGTAAGAAAGCGGTTCCCGGATCCCTCCCGTCTCAGGCGTAGAGTGGCACACCGTGGTGGTTTAGTGGGTAGTCTGGCTGGTGTCAGTCAGGAGTCCCACACGAAGCGAACCCCCTGTACCCGCAGGGGGGAGCGAAGTGCGTAAAGGCATTCCACCACGTCAAAAAAAAAAAGGGTTTGTTATAAGTTTTTCTTCTTTTCGTAGCGCCGTAGGCCTCTTACGACACCCGTGGGATGAACAGGGGTAGTTTCACTCTGTGTTCTTAATCAGTCACCGTTTATGGTCGGTCAGCGTTTTTGTTTTGAAAAAATTAATATTGGAAAGAATGCTATTTTTATAAGACACAAATTAAACCTTGAGAGTTTTACAGTTTCTAATATATGTTATGTCAAGGAAAATTTAACACTATGTTAAAAAACATCACGAATGTATGAGTCATGCAGTAAGGTTATATCACAAGTACGTCAAACGCGGTGACATTGATTGTTATTCGGTATTCACCATGTTTGTGTACATAGTTTATTTTCAGCTTATTATAGTGCCGTAGAAGTTCTTGTAATCATGATACATGTAGTAAGAAGTGTATAAAAACTGTGTAAAAATGTATTTTTGCATATAAAAAAAGACTTTAAATGAATCATCCGAATAATTTTCATGTATTTTTTATATTTTCATTGTTATTGTTGTTGTACTCGTTAGGTCAAGAAAATCGGGATTTAGATTTCAAAAGTATTATAATACGCCATTTTATTGACAATAATGACTACTTATTTGTGATCGTTTTATTTCATTGTAATATAAATCCAAAATTAACTTTTTAACGCAATGTTGTACAAATCTGGGTAATTTAAATATTTTTGTCGGTGATATTAGCAGCCAAATAAATACGAAAACAATCCCTACCATGAGATACGCCAAGCGGTACAAAAGTCCCACACAAACCCTTTGTCCTTCGAGTGATGTAAAAATTTGATGAAAAGATATAAAAAAGGGTTATTGATTTATAATATTTATGCTTCTATGTATCTATACGTGTATAGTACGAACGGTGAGAGACATTTAGGATTCCATTACCTTTTATGAGAGGTTGAGTGTAAAATAAAATTGTAAACCATTTGCTAAACATACAAGGCTGCGGTTAGTTCCGCTCTAATAATATTACGCTCAGATGATAATGCGTTTTAAGGGCATAGATCTACTGTGAAAATATCAAATCATTTTAGTTTAATAAAACTCCTCAGCTGTTAGAAGTGGATCATAGTAAAAACAATAACTTCACACGACATCTGATCCCAAACTAGGTACATAGATCCTGTGCTATGGTAACCGAACTGGTGACCAACATAGTTAAATACTTTTAAATACATTCATATTACGGGTATATTTCACACAAACACAGCGCAAATAATCGTGTCTATCGCAAGTTGTTCTGGTATGTTTCAATTGATACCAATCAAATTGTTTTTTTTTTAATATAAATTTCGGTGCTGACGTTCATCTAGCTCTTCAATTGATTGACTTGACGAGACAATTTACATCCGTAACTCGTTACCAGATGCTATGAGGCTTTTATAAAATTCTTACTACGATTTTATTTCTGGGAGAGCATTGCTTCGGGTTAGGCTCCAGCACAGTCAAGACACCGTGTCTTGACATCTATATTTACTTACCGTCAAATAACCTCGCTGTTTAATCATACCATAAAAATTCACTGCAAACAACAGTATTGGAATACGTACTTGGTTTTCGTCAAAACGTTAGTGTTATAAACTTACAAGATAATACTACAGTTAGCCGTTCCGTTTATCTCTTTGTATAATGATATAAGAATGAATTAAGTTTTCGAAATTAAAATACTTATTTTCTATCTATCTATCTATTCCCTAGCGAGATCTAGCTGGTTTCTGAACTTGTAATTTAACTAGGTTACTTCCTTATCAGCCTGACTCCCCGAGTTAACCTTCCAAATCTCTTATAAGAATGACAATGGAAGAATAAGGACGAACAGTTACACCAAACTGTACATAGTGCGTTCTATATAGCATCCATTGTGGAGGACTTCATTGTTAGATATCTTTGTTAAGTCTTGTTTATGGGAATCCGCGGGTATATTGTTCAAAGTTCTTTTAGAGTCGGTGTTCATTGCGAGATATTTTCTCCTTTGTCTTTAAGAAGGTAGTGAATTCTAACGATTTTATATCCATTAGGTTTTTGCAAGGATAATAACATTTCTTTTGAAAAATGATTACTATTCTGTAGTCCCTTCCTTATAAAAGTACTACGATGATCTGAGCTTGTGACATTAGGCAAATATTTTTTTTTCTGTTTTACATCCCATGATCTGCATACATTGTCTTAAAAAAATAACAAGCGATAGGTTATATGTACATTATTTTTTAATTAAGATATTATTATTTGTAACTTATTCTTTACTTTTCCATTTCGTTAAATTTTACCTGTTCAATATAATAATTTCGTAATTCATGTCGATTTTGCTGGTTGATTAAGTACATACATACTTATTTATATGAACGAGATGAAAGCGGTAAGTTTAGGAGATACAGACGCAACTCGTTTTCCGTGCTGATTAGTTTATCAGCACGCAAGAGTAGTTACACAGTCACATCCTTTTATACCATTGTTATATGCCGCTAACTATTTATTTATATTTAATACATCGAATTGCGATGGTATTAATACTTCATAATTTCTGAGTGTTCTATTTTATATAATGACTATTATAACTTGAACTAATATTATTATAACTACTATATAGCTACTTGTGTATTGAATAAAAATGTTATCTTTCATAACTTTTGCATATATACTTTAATTAATTCTATTTTCACATTTGTAGCTACTCTTTCCACTTCTAGTTACAAAAGGCTCTTATCTGTACATCTATACAAATAAATAAAATTGGAGTGTCTGTTTGTAATATAAAAAACCGCTTTTTGCACAGCTAGTTCTATATAAATTTTATGTAATACATTGTAAAATATTTGCATATCTGATGGTTTCGTCAATAGACCAAACGAAGGATGTACTCGATGTCCATTATTTTTTTATTTCAAAATATGTCTTCAAATCAATCTGGTTTTTATAATTCCTATTGGTTCGTGATTGAGTATGATATGCTTCTATGTTATAGTTTCTTGATATTTGATAAAAATAATGCCCATGTCATGGTTTAACTTTAGCGAGAAGATAGATTTAGTAGGTAGTATTGCGTGGGTTCGGGCATAAGTGTAAAGTTTCGTTGCAAGCTTGAGCTACAATTTTAAAAGTATTCGCTAACTTTTAAACAGGATAGTGGATCGCCCATGAAAAGTGATATTTATTTATTCCAGCGAACAATTTGTTACGTCGCCTGTTGTATAATCGAAAATGAAAAATATTTCTATACGTATTTCATTTCATATGAGTTCTAGAATCTTTATTAGCTACAAACAATATTTTGAATTATGACAAATTCGTATTGAGAATTGTATGTACTTAAATACTATTATAGTATAGTTAGGTATACATTAATTACTTTGAAATGGAGCCTTCTCAGACGTATTGAACTGTTGACATCGTTAATTACACGAAACCGCATGTTTTCATGCATTGCCAAACGAATGGAATGCATATGTAATACACTGAAAGAGTACGTTAATTGTGTTTACATTATAAGTAACAGTTCTTATATTGATGACCACTGTAGAAGAGCGTAAATTATACAAGTGCTAATCCTCTTAAGTCCTAAGGACGTTTTTGTCATACCGACGCCAAAAAATAAGATGAATTTAGTTACCTCTAGACGTCGTTGCATTCAAATCAGCGTTATGGCAACATTAGGAAATAAATGAAAAAGTCTTGTCTTGTCATCTCCTTTTAATAAATACTAATAGATCTGCGAAATTCGTGAAGTCCTAGACCAAGAACAAAGTAAGAGAAAACGCTGCTTCAATTATTAGGGGTTTTTTTGTTGAGTAATGTATGGTTTGTCTCTATACAGTATTGTTATTTACGAGAAACTTAAAGCCATAACAATCGTTCATGTCACAAATTGTGACGTCCCTTATGCCTATATAGTATGGTAGATCGAATAGAAGTAATAAGAACATCGACAATCTGGACGGTGCAATTTCAGAGCGACCGTAGCGAGCGAGCGACAGTAGTGATTGACGTTTCCAATATAGTATCGTAGATTTTCTATCAACACGCCCACACTTGATATGCGTGTATTTATAATAAGTTTTTTTTTTGCGATAAACGTTCAGTTGAAATTTTGTTCCATTTTTGTTCAGGTTTTTTTTGTTTAAGGATATGGAACTCACTATAAAATAAAATTAACTGTAAAATTTTCTTGTTCTCAATACTCTAGATAGACTAGCTGTACCAGAAACATTATAAAAACGTTAACCAAACGGCTAAATTAAGTTTCGCTACACTGAGCATGCCCATTCAGTTCTACTTCAAATAGTTACATAATAAAGAGGCGGTTACTGCTAAAGTTTACTGTTATTTCAATTTAAAGCTTCTTAACAAAAAAACCACAAGACCATAACGTTTCAGCTCATATATTAGTATGCTTTTGCCTCTTATCGGGTAAAAACATTAAATATGTTTGACGCAGACTATTTTTAAATATTCTACATAGCAACGCTTTAAATCGATTTAATTGATGGTACGTCGTTGCTTGTTTTATTTAGTCACCTATCTATGTTCTTAAAATTTAATCTATATTTACTAATAATATACAGAGATAAAGTTTCTAACTTTTTTTGTATGGTTGTAGGGGGTAATTTTTGGAAGTACTGATCCAATCATGAAAATTGATTCACTAATAGAAAGCGATACTATTCAGGAGTGACATAGGCCATATTTTATTAAGATTGAACAAAAAAATCTGTTAAAAATATTAATATTTTATTTGTATTTCAAGCCGAAGAAAGGTGGGCGGTTAATGCCCAACGAAGTGGGCACGGGTCGGCCAGTATGGTATTTAAATACAGATACATAATTATGTGATATATTTTTCAATAGTTCATTCCTAAGTTCAGGACTGTTTCATGCCCATTAGCATAAATTTAATATACCAAATAGTTTAAATAACCGCGAAATACATACCGCAAAGAATTTAAATTGCATGGACCACTGGTACACGAATTACAAAAATATCAATAGACGATTCGAAAAACAGCTGAAGATTTCGGCGATATAACTACATGTACTTACCATAAATTGAGCTGTTTAATTACAGTAGGTACTTATGTATGTTGCCACTTGACTTAATTTATAAAATACTAACTTACCCATGCAACTTTATCTGCGTCACTTTTCTCAGCTCGGTGCTTATTAATTTAAGCGTAATTTTAATTATCTTATTTTAGGCACGCCAGCAAAACTCATTTAAATAAAACCGAAAAATCAGTTAAGTAGTTTCGTAGTTCATCGTAAGCAACAACTTTACACAATAATTATTTAAATATAATTGATAAATCTGGTATGTTCTTAATACTATCATTCAAGTATCCCTATTTGACTTTGTAATATAAACACATTATAAAAATTACTATAATAAATAGGTATTTTGAGACACTTACTCAACAATATATTTGACCTGAATTCAACCGCGTTTAATTGACAGATTTTGTATCATCAGCTTATAGATCTGTAACGTGAATGATTATTTCCAGACTAACGCCTCCAATCATCGGTTGCCTTCATGACGCATCGATGCTGAATCAATGGCGGGCTATAAATATTTATAAAGCACTTACGATGTGTACACAGCTGCATATTTGTATCATTTATCCGAAAAAGGAGTACTTTTTGCACAAAATTGCTGATGAACAGAGCTGTGTGGTTTATTATAGTCACAATACAAGTTTAATATCCCACTAATATTATAAACGCCAAAGTTTGTATGGATAGATGTTGTTACTCTTTTACGTAAAAAGTACTCAACGGATTCGGATGAAACTTTATAGTAATATAGCTAATACATCAGAACAACACATAGGCTACTATTTGCATCGATAACCGACATGTACGCGGGCGGAGCCACGGTCATAAACTAGTAAATAATAAGGCGATCATGTTCATTCATTTTAATGTATTGCTTTTACTTTCTTTTGAAAAAGAAGAAAGCTGTCAATCCTATTTTAGTTCAAGCAGGTCTTCGAGTTCTCATTACAAGCAGATCAATCGTTTCGTGGCTTTAAAGGAAATAAAAATAAAAAAAAAATATTTTTAAACTGTTTACAATTCTGAAGACTGATTACTATCATCATTATCGCAGCCGGAAGACGTCTACTTCTGAATATAGACCTATTCCAAAGATGACCCCTCGCCATTTCATCGCTCTAATATGTGTAAATTACTTGTGGTCTACACTAATTTAGTTAGTTATGTAGTTGTGCTTAGTGTGAGTTTTAAATCTGTGGGGTAGCATTATTTAGTAGCTTCCTAAAATAGGTAAATAGATAGTTTCCTAAAATGAGAGTACGAAAAGAAACTTACTGTCGCTGTTACACAAAAAAATAATTAAATGATGCCTTTATTTATTTACTAAATGTTTATAGTAAATCAAACAATAAAGCGTTTACGTAATAAAATCTATTTAAAGTGTAAAGTAATTTACATGAGGAATAAAGCGGGGTGCATGAATCACGAGTCTCAGCCAGCCTGTCTCCGGCCACGTGGGAGGCCCCGTGATACTTACGCAATTGTATACAACAACTGTGGCGAAACCTGCCGACTGCGTTTGAATGCCAAATTTTGCCGCAAACTATAAGTGTTTGCAACGCATAAAATGAATATAGTTCAAAAACACAAACAAGCAAACATACAGACGTAACTAATAAACGCGAATTGTAAGAAAGGAACAGTTTTATTCAATATGTATAATATGTATGTATGATGACCTGACCGCTCTTGTATTCTGCTAATGCTTTCCACCAGGTAGACTAAAATTATCATTTAATCATAAAAAACAGTTTATGATAGAAAAAAATATCTCAGGTTCCAGTTCTTAAAACGACAAGTTTATAGACCAAATTGGTTACCGATTAGATTTGCTTAAACCAAACTTTTTGGCTAATTTTTTTTTTAAATTTAGATAAGTAAAAATCCGGCCACAGATACCATCGGAGTCGATGATCTCTTCTTTTCATGACGCCCACGTAGAAGCAAATCATTTGAAAATCTTGATTTCGCCACCGCAAATCTCAATCCGTATCATACTTGACATCTTTAACGATGTTGACCGAACTGGACGCTAATTCCCTTTATATTGGATTTGCACGATCGCGCGTGATAAGAATACCGGTCAAGAATGCTTTTTTATCTGACAGTAAATGTAGTTGGATAGTGTTACTTACTGGTTTTTTATTTTAGTGTTCTGCAGTGATGTTACCTTTTTTCATACTTCTTTTTGTGTTTGTCTTTTCCAGTCCTTATATTTTCTCTAGATACAGTGTGAATTTTTTTATAACATGTTGTCCCGGCGATCTTTGTCCCGGCAATTTTTTTTCTTACGTAATTATTTTCTAAATCTCCGTAAAACTTGTTTTAGTATTTTTTTATGTAAGAGCTGGAAAAATAACTCTGCCTGATGGAAAGTATGAGCAGAATTAAATGTTCCCTCCTCAGCATCCCACAGGTAGTGTACAGACGCGGACGAAAAGAAAAACTTTTCCGATTATTACCCTTTCATTTTCTTTTATATAAACCTTTTCTTAACAATAACACACACATAAAAAGAATTATCGAATTTGTAGATATGCGCGTACATACATTTCGGCGATTAAATATTATTTATATAGATATGTAGTACAATAAGAACTAAATTCATTACTTTTTGCCAAAACCGCAACACCTTGGGATATATGTGTAAGATTCTATATAAACAAGTATTTTCTTATACCAATAATATCGTTCAGGAGTAAAAATATCTGCGCTGGGTCAATATTTTGATTTTATCATGATATAAATTACTTTATTAAAAAGTTAATTATCAGGTTTGAGTTCTAATTATATAGTAACGCCATCTATTAGTTTTGGGCTATATTTTTTGGACATAAGTCTCATCATATGTTATGAGACGCTTATTACGTTATTTGCTTCCCTACAATTCGGTGCTAACGGTTGAACATTGCAGTTTTCGCATTATTGTATCGTATAAAAGGGTTTTCTGCAGTATTTGTACGTTACCGCACATTTATAGAATGGTGCATACAACAAGTCTGCCCACGCGATTGCGGTTGAGTCAACGATCCCCTACTTAGATACCATCACCCACGCTACTACTGTGACAGCCAACTTTAATTTATTTTTATTCATTGTATTCTTTTAAGATTCCTTTTTAAGTATTCGATAAGTATTTTACTAACGTCCGAGTTACCTTATTTTAATCTACATTTACTTTTTTTTCAATGTTTACCGTGTCTTCTTAATGGCCAGTAAGTCAACATAATTTAACAAAACCGGTATATACAATGAAGTTAAAATGCAAAATTATATTGATTACCTCTGTGGCGCAGTGGTAGCGTATGCGACTGCTGTGCTTGAGGTCTCGGGTTCGATTTCCGGGTAGTCCCAAATATTTGTGTGATCTGCAAATATTTATTTCATAGTTTGGGTGTTTTCTATGTATAATATATATATATTTCAAAAAAAGAATATACGTATTTATATCAGTCGTTAAGTACCCATAATACAAACTCTGCTTAGCTTGGCACTAGATGGCGTTGTGTGTAAGATGTCCAAAATATTTATTTATATACCGAACGAATTTCTAAGTATTGTTTTACATATTGAAGTAGAATATGGACACGAGTACGGCGAACTTTCTTAAGATGTTATTGAAGGATGCTTCTGACGTGTGCACAATGTAATCTGTTTTTATTGTCATCGACCTCGTTGTGAGTAAACACGATGAAGCTTCATGTAGTACAGTAAGGCACGTGCTCGTCAATTTACACGCTACGTGACGGAACAAAGACGTCCTAGTTATTGTTCTCGCGGGACCGCTGCCGAGTGCTGCCGTCTGCAACTGAGATTTTCTCTCTTTCAAGGTTACACACTATAACAGTTCTGGTTTATATAAATTTGCCTTTCATTTTTTTAATGTTCAACAAGGTCGAGTCACGAAAAAGAACAATCCTCAGTTTCTGAGTATCTTTGCGATTGAATTATTCGTACGTCTACGTAATTCAGGGTCGAGGTTACGGACACTCGACTGTCTGTCGAGTTGATGATATTGGTGAGATTGAATCCTATGTTGGAACTTTTCTATTTACCCAGTGTAGCGTGATGATAACGGTCCTAATTTCAATTCCGTAGCAATGCGTTGGGATATCGTAGCTAGCGTTCGTCTGAATAAGTTTTGAACAGTTTCTATCTAAATCGTGGACCCTCTTGAAAAGAAGCATTTCTACTCGGCATCACGTACTGTTTTCAAATGAAATTTCCAAGCGCTGAGAGAGTAACGTTGACTGGCACGAAGTCCTTCGGGACCGCTCAGTTGGTTGTGAATAGCCATTGCTATTTTCTTGCACATTTTCACCGTTTTAACCCGCAAAAGCTTCTAAACCGGACGAGCCGTATGAATTGGAAGTGGAAATGATTTCCCTTTTATTTGTTCCGCTCAATCATACTTGGACTTGGGTTTTATACAAATATACCGTTCGTAAAATTGAGATACATATTGAATATAATATTTTTTTATCACAATAAAGTTCCTGAACCCTTTATCAATGGTTCTTCATAAAAAATGAAAAAATGAAATTTTGTTTCCGAAATCATAAAAATAAATAAGGTACGGAAGGAAGGATTTCATTTGTATACTCGGGTTTTTTAACAGTGGTTTTGGCATTCTCAGGCCCCGAATTAGATTTTTTTCTACACTGACTGTGCTAAAAATGACTTTACCAACGTTTCGATTATGGTTTTATTAACAATAAATTTTTGTAATTTGATGTAGGTATTTTCATAATTTTAAGTAAAAGTAACAATTATATGAATGACCGTGGTAACCCGTATATTATTCAGTATTTTGAGGGACGCCGGAATGTCTGACGGCTAAAATATAACGGAGGACGGCTGTAGGGATTATTTTTAGAGCGGCCACAGATGGCGAAGGTCGTTCCTGTACAGAATGCTACTTATTT
The DNA here is from genome assembly GCA_003709505.1 of Hyphantria cunea. Classification (NCBI taxonomy): domain Eukaryota; kingdom Metazoa; phylum Arthropoda; class Insecta; order Lepidoptera; family Erebidae; genus Hyphantria; species Hyphantria cunea. The sequence goes on along the minus strand of PKRV01000251.1, from coordinate 835,276 downwards.
ATTTAACGCCGCCGCCCCCACATTGCGTGTGCTTGTTTCTCCCTTCTTCAAAGAACAGTATATAAAGGGTTAACTGCCGTTAGTAGGATGGGACACGACCAGTTTTTTTTTCGTATATTTTTCCCGGCCGGTGGTAAATCGTTGCTGATTCATTGTTCTGACACACACAAGTGTGTTGATCTGGAATAGAATTTCATCAAAAAATATTTTCGTATTCTGAATACGTTGCTGGAAGAATTCAGTTATTATTTTATGTAAAAACATAGAAATAAAGTGATCGTAGTATCTTATAGGATTTGAAGGTTACAATCACAAAAATTATGTTCATAATACATTTTGGGCTTTATCTCGGTTCTTGAAGAAAAGACTTGTGTTCATTTTGTATGCTAGTATTTGCCTGCGGTTGCGCCTCACGTGTTTATCAAGCCTATGTTAAAAAATGAAAATGTAGCTTTATTTGGTGAAATAATTTTAAGATCGATTTAGTAGTTGACGTGAAAGCGTACGCAAGCGTAGAAAAGTAAGAAACTCACATTTGTATTTATTAAATTTAAACTATGGCTTTAATGACGAAGATTTCGTTCTAACAATAAACGTTAGAAACGTGCATATGCATTGATTTGGAGAATAAGGAAAACCAAACCAGTTCTTTAAATCATTACAAGTCGTGAGTTTTTTACTTATATTAAATTGAACACAATCAAGAAATTGTATTGTCTAGACAAGTGGAACGACGTATTTGATTTAATTCACTATCTTATCAATAGTAAACAATCCTTCGACGTTATCACGCATTCTAACTGATGCAAATTATATAAATATCAAGTTGTGATGGTGTGTATTATAAATGCGATTGGTTGTTAACAATTGCACACATAATATACTCATGATGTGAACATGATGATTTGAAAACAATGCCTGTATAATGGTGGATAGTAGCGGATGGATTATTGATTGAAATATTCCGTGCCATAGATACGAATAACATTGAAGCAAACATAAAGCGTGTAAAAAAACTAAATCAGCGTAAGTGGAAGTACACAGAAGTCGGCAATATATGTTTACATTTAGACAACAAGATAATAGTAATGTCCTCACAAATCTTTCACACAGACACTTGAGTCTGCTGATAAACATATTTAAAAATATCTAAATATGTACAAACATAACACAAAAATTACACCCAGATATAATCATGCTTGTTCCACAATTATTTGGCATTGTTTTTTTTTTAGTGCGGAAATTACCTCGGATACCACCGATTGGTGGCATGTCGGACTCGAACCGACTAAAACCGCACGCCGCCTCAGGTACCAGGAGCCGGGGCACAAGGTGCTCCCTCGAAAGGAAATCCCTGGAACATTTACTTGGCCTGGCTGAGATTCGAATCTAAGGAGACCTGACTTAACAGTCTTGATCATTAACTATAAGACCTTAAGGCCTATCTAAAAGTAAAAAAAGTGTGTTTTTTCAAAGAAAAAAAATAGTTTAATATTAGTTAAAATAATACAAATAAAATTTATAACGCAAAATTACTGTATTAGAAGATGAGGCATCTCCATAGGTCGCCATGGTGTGGGCCACCATATGGCCTATATATATGTATAGATATAAAACTGTTTCAAATTATTGTGTGTTAATGTTAATATGTTTTCTCTATCTATTCATTAGTCACTTTGTACAATTAGAGTGCAATAAGCTGTTCAAGTCCAAGTCCATTAGTACAAAAAGTAATTTCTGGAAGTAAAGTAAACATTCTTGTCACATAATAAAACTAAGCTGGTTATGACAAAAGTAAGTTATGTTATTGTAATTAACTGTATTAGGATGCGTGTAGTGCAGCTCGGGTGGGGCGTTGCGTGTTTGACTTTCATTAGACGGTGCCCGAGGCCCACACCCAGCAAACATAGTCCTGTCATATCGGTAAGTTTATTTGCTATCTTTCATATTGAAGTATTCGGATAGTTATTTGTGTTTCGTGTCCTACTCGTCTTGAAAGTCTGGATAGCTAGCATGTTTTCTTTCAAAGCAAAAAGGGGTTGTTATAAAAAGAAGTAAACAAAAATTTACAGAATGTTTTTGCTCAATTTCTCAACTCAGGTCTGACAACATCCTCATACTGGTAATTTATAAAAATAAAAAGTATAGTTTGCTGAAAAAATAATCAACTATGAGTTATGAGTTAAAAAGCGGCGAGTGAGAGCGTCAGGTTATATTCATAGCTGATAAAACCCTTTCCATACAAAAGACCCTCAGTTCGTTTCTGGTTCAATACGATTTTTATTTCGATTTTTAAAAAGTACTACAAATATGTATGTCACCTTATCAAATGACCGTTAAAAGATAACACAAACATACTTAAATAAATTATGTGACTTTAAATATCAATTTTTTTTACTACTTATGTATATCATTTGTATACGTATATATATGTACGTCATTTCTTTATATATAAATATTGACTCGTGCAATAAATCATCTTATAATACGTAGAAATTATTATTATCTTCGTCACAGACAAGATCAAGATTAAGCGTCTCACGTTGTTATAGGTAAATAGCCGTTGTTGATATATCGATGCCCCTCGACGAGAATGTTAAGTAGCCAGTTCCTGTGTGAAGTTATATTGACATGGATACATGTAGTGCCCGGAGTTCATAAATCGCATATCGTTTATCTCACTGTGGAGTAGATATTAAAAACACTTTTAGTTTAAAGTTATGTTGTAAACACATCCAATTTAATACTTTATTATATAATAGTGTATTCTTAGGATCAGGATACTAGTGTTATTAACACATGTGCTTAATAGGTAACCAATGAACTAGAAAAATATTTTTTTTACGTACGCCAAGAAATGCATTTAAATTATCAGGATCTAGACAGCCTTTAACTTTAGATAAGTTGAAGGCTGTCTAGATCCTATAATAACGCAAAGAATGTTGGTGCTAGCTGATTAAAAACTTCCTGTATTCCGCTTAACTGCCCAACAACGATGTTTCTAAATGAATTATTAAATATTTCTTAATATTTTTTTCCTTACTAAATTTCTACATAAAGAATAGCTATTGAAGTGACACACACTGAGCTTAAGTACTCTAACTGCCTCCAAGAAGAATATACTTACGAGTTAGAGTATTTGGCATCTCGCCCAAATCTCCTTCTCACGAACCCACATGTAAATGTCGTTACCATGAAATATACCTTTTGAATGTGCAAATGTTAATTCCACATAGAAATATTAACCGACGTTTCTACATCCATGATATTATGTATTAAATTCAGCAGTTCAGCAAGAGGTGCGCTTAGATACGCCTGTGTTTCTAAAGCCGACCTTAGGAAGGTCGGCTTTAGAAACAATTTGTACACTAATCACATGAATATTAATAGAGAACATCGTCAGCAGCCTGTAACAGTCTTCTGTTGGACATTGCTTTTTCGTAGAAAGGAGTCTTTGGCTACTATTTGGCTATACTACGCTGGCTAGAGGAGTGGTTATAAATTTTGTTTAAAGTTTTCCTTCTCTGTACAATGACGTTTTCCTGCGTAGTTTCCTCCCTCTCCAACATAACAGATTAAAACTTTCTTAGGTGAGTAGCTAGGGCAACGCACGCTACTGTAACTATAATGCAATGAAGTGGCTGAAATTGGTGTAGCAAGGCGCGTCCCCTGTACAATAACCTTAGGGGAAACTTTACTTACACTCGCACTAACAATTTCAGTACATGGAACCTTTTAGGGAACGTAATTGACCTCTTTTTTTGTCCATTCGTTCGTCACGTTTTCATGTTCGTGCTACGTTGAAATTTTATTCCTGAATAACCTCATTCAGTGGACAATTTGTTCTTTGAGTTACTTGAGGCTTATTTATCTAGGATCTGGAACATTAGATTCGTTCAAGTATGCAATAATCCTTTTTAAAAAGTACATTATATCTACATCATTTAGAAACAAACCTCCGTTGGATACATGGTATTGTCGAAAAAAAATATCCAATAAAATATTGAAAGAAGCGGAACAAAAGCCTTAGTTTAGGTCAAACAGGTGGATAGTATTCAATAATCATATGACAGTGCTAGCTCGTTACCGTGTGCTTAGTATTTAAAAAAATGTCGATGAAATAAAAATTATAGGCAATTACGTACTCAGGAACATATACGTACATATATATCGAATGGACTAGAAACATTTGAAAACTTCAATTTGATGAATTAAAAACAATATATTTTTATAATCTTTCATCTGTTCATTAAGGTCATGATTACAAACCATCTTTATTAAACAGTCAATAAGGAATTGTATTATATTCTACGTATTAGCGATGACCTCGCCCAGGTCTTCAATGGAGTCATTCATTCATGCCGTAAATAAAACCTTCACTCCAATTTAGGCAATTTAACATACTTATTACTTATTTTTGTTACCGTAATTCATGTCAAGGACAATTCTGTTAAGTTCAATAGTCGGAATAAAACGCAAAGATATCAGTTTGCAATAAATAAAATAAATTAAAATATATTCAATATTACCGCTTACCGGTCTTGATGACCGCAATATGTAAGACCTATATACTACAAGGTACATACAAAAAAGTAAAGACGGGCAGAACCTAGCTTTGCCTTTAAGTTTTCTAATTTGTTTCCGAAAGACCTTTCATTTATTTTATGTTTTTTTGAAGTTCGTTTTTTAACGATTTATAAAAACATGGGAATAAAAAAAGCTGTTATCAGTTTTTGAAATGTTAAACGTAGCAACTGTTTTCATAATGAAAGTGCTATTCCTTTTGCCAAGCTTATTGGGTTTACCTTCTCGTTGACAGATAAATTCATCATCAATCAGAGGAAGAAAACCAGGAATAAAACGTCAAATGTCATATTGCATATAGAAATGGATGAGAAAGCTGGACCTGCACAAAACCTACATAATCATATATATAAAATGCGAAATAATCGCCTTTGATTCTGATTTATTAGTATTGGTGTATCTTACAGTGGTCTGTAGTTCGATAAGGCAGCGTTATTAATAGTTAAACGACAATATAGCAGTATCAACACAGTGACGTCTCCGACGAGGTCGATGTGCTTGAATCGATACGAGTGAACAACAGGCACGTCACTAGTGTTTACGTACCGTCTCCAGGCGACCGATTCGATTTGTAATGCGACGAGCATTTGCATTGAGCGAGTATTTGTTTATGTACGGATGTTACCAGATCAAGTAAATTCAAATTCATTTATTCAATTAAGACACTAAGTGACATTTATGAACGTTAAATTGAAGCTACAGATAAAAATCATAGATCGACACAAACAGACGCCAGATGTACTCTATTGTCAAGGTGAATTAGGTGAAAACACCAAAATTCACTGCATGCCTGTGTCGATCCATAAATTCCAGTTTCCAAAATGCGTAGGGCCTTATGAGAAGAATACTGGCAAAGAAAATCACGGGCACTCTTCTTAAAAGACAGATTTTTAGGTACAATAGTATTAGTACTACATGAATGGTTAACTGTGTGCAAGCTGTTACCACCTGAATTTCGTTACATTAAAATGCTTCAAAAGCTAACGTACTAAAAATAAAACAAAAACACTGAGTGATACCATTAAAGGTCTCAAACCTAAACATAGAAATATTATTTGATTAGTTAGAAACCCAGTCAAGTAGAATATATAAGGTCTTCGAGTGTCATATTTTTAAAACTACATACAGTCAAGTTATAATAATAGTAATAAATAATGATAAACGTTATGATTATTAAAAAGTAAACCATTACCTACTTATGTCATTTTTATAACTAATGCTGGGCTACAAAAAGTTACATCCATGCCTGTTCTATTTTTTTTGTTAAACCATGTTGTAATAAACGTCTTACCGTATAATATTAGTAAGGAGTTCTATTTGTAAATTAAGACTAGGTGTGTATGTAGTAAGTAGGACGTATGTCGTTGTAAGTAGGCCAAACACAAGAAAAAATATACGTGTTGAGGGGTGGAAAATAGAGCATTGGCTCCACACGATATTCAAAAAAATTCTCTAGAATTCTTATAGAATGATAGAATACGGAAGTCTTTGTAGTAATGTAATGGTTATTAGTCGTTTATGTAAATTTATATTGATGCTTGTAATGGTGTTAGTAAGAGTTTCCTTTTTGTTTCAGGTAACAACACATTGCGGTTACGCTTGAAGACTTCGATGCTATTGAGTACCATTGTACAGTTAATTAGCTAGTCTATGCTAAGTTAATCACTTCGTAGTTACCGGTATAGTTTGAGCTCTTTATCATTTGAACAAAGAGTGCATGTTATAAAATATAAACGCGTATGAAAATAACTAAATCAAAATATATAATAAAATCATAACTGGTCGTTGTCTGTGTATGAAAGATAGATTTGAAAAGTTGTTATAGGGAGGCTTTATGAACGTAATAGAACAAAAAGCAAAGATTTTCTACATTTTTTATCTGTTTTTTTTTATGGAATAGGGGGCAAACGAGCAGACGTATCGCCTGATGGTAAGCGATTAGCGCCGCCCATGGACACCCGTAACACCAGAGGAATCACAAGTACGTTGTCGGCCTTGGGGGGATGGAGGTTGAATTATGGGTCTCCGGTATCCTCTCTCACTCGGTGAAACACAGCGCAGGTGCTGTTTCACACCGGTTTTCTGTGAGGTCGTGGTATCACTACGGTCGAGCCGGCCCTTGCATGCCGAAGCGTGGCTCTCCCACGGTAATCTGTTTGTCTAAATATCTGTTTGTAAGTACATATGTCCAAGCTAATCTCAGAAATTTAATTTAGTTTTTCACTAATGAGTTGCGGTTTGGTCTATTTAACATTTAATGTTTATTTCATTTCAATCGGTTCATAAATAATAAAGTTATATCAGTTTGAAGAACCACTGCGATATCCGACCTCTAAGCGGGCGGAGCCGCAGGCAAAAGCTAGTGACAAGATAAATGTTTGACGTATTTTGGTCACGATTTATCAACTAGTAAATAAATAAAACAAAGTTAAGTTTTTACGTTGTAAAACATTCTTTTAATTCCAGTAAATAAAGGTTCGGTTTTGTAATGTATTTCTGAAATGTTCGAACTTTCCAATAACCTATAAGTATGTGCCGACTTTATGTCATTAGGGACAGAATTATATATAAAATTAGTATTCATTCATCGTTCTACGAGGGGCGAGGTGTCAAGTTTGGATAAAAAGTTCCCTCCTGAGACGTTCGCGAGGTATTAGAATGTCATCTGTTGCGTGCTGAAATCCATTTCATGAAGACATATTTTATCAAATAATATTTATCCAAGGTTTTCACTCAATTATTTATGTGTCTAAGTTTATTTGAGAACGAAAATTAGGTAACAGATTTTGTTTTATAACAACTGTTTCTTTACTAAACATTCATTCAAATATAAATATTTTTCGGTTCTTTTTAAACATCTCTACCTTGTACTTACTAAAGCTTGAGACATTAACGGCGTTCCTCCTTATGCAATAACTTTTTACAAGATTTCGCCTGGTTTAGGACGACATTATCGAATTTCACGGAACATTGCTTTTGCGGGAACTTATTTGTTTTAGGAGACTCTTCTATTCAATTGTTATATTCGAGGTGAAATTTTAATTATACATGTTGTATGTTCTTATTAGAAAAACGTTTACCATGTCTTCAAATTATTTGTGAGAACAATTATCATGTTACATATTTCTGTAGCGATTTCGTATTCGATTTCATTTTCTATTACAATCGCCCAAACAAGAGGCTAAGTAAGCTCGGGAGAGCCAAACCCATCGCACTTTTTATATTTACGTTCATATTATAGGTTATGAAATCTCCTATTTACATTAACAAAACTCAATTTAACTAATTGGTTGGTCATACTCAAGCAGTATTAAATCCTTCTAAAGAGAGGCTTATGTCTAGCAGTTCACTTTAAAAGACTGTTAATGATAAATGATAAATGCATCACTTAAAATAACATAAAGCTGCGAAGCACACCCGTTAGCAAACAATACACTAATGGCAAGGGATTCTGCTTTAATAATCTAAGTAGTTTTATGACGGTAAGTGGAACAATAAAGTAATAAAGTATGCTAATACTTAATTTATCTGAGTAGTTTATTATTGGTTCTTAATGTAACATGACTACACTAAGAACAATAAAGTTTGTCACGATTTTCCACGTCTATTAGCCTATAGACTTTAAACAGCTCCCTGCCGCTTTGTTTGGTCCCCATCTTGTGCAATGTCATACACTTCACTCTCTCAGCCATCGATCGACTGTCTCGGGGCTACATAATCTAGCCGTATTATTTTATCTTGCTGGTGGGAAGGTTGAATCGGTCACTGTTAAATGTATATAATTTAATATTATGGAAGCTTGTTCACTACCTGCATTCTATTCATAATAAACATTTTTTATGACACACGCACGTGCCTCTTATCGCCTTCCGTGTCTCGCGACAATGCATATTCGACATTTCTGATAAGAGCCGTGAATATCATGTAATTTAGAGTAATGAAGCCTTTTTAGACGGTTTAATGAATTTTGTTTTTTGTAACGAATAGGTTTTTGAAAGAAATTATTAGTTTTTCAGTTTTACTCGTAACTATATGTGATTTTAAGGAGTTAAGTAAACATTTTTGGCAGTTTTTTTTTCAGCATACTCATTCTGTTTTCGAACGTTGAAGTAATTTAATGTTATCGTGGTGTAGAATTTTCTTTAAATTACATTTCCCTCTAACAGCTTCTGTACGCGTAATTAATTTAAAGTGTCTCTCTGAACTGAGTACTAAGTACCCAACGTTACTATAGCGTTTAACTTGTTTCTGCAATATTATTTACTTGAAATTCGCTTTAATTAATTTCGTAAGATTTTTAAAATACATTTATTTGGTCGAACTTGCTGCCGGTACTAAGACTTTCTAGTAATCCGCTTCTATTTTACTGATACATTTTGGTTTTCCTTATCTACCTTTCGTCGTATTCGTCTTAGGTCAAATCCTTTCTCCGCATTTTCTTTCGCTTTGAGCGACATACAAGGGATTTGTGTTTTCGCCAAAATCCAGTCAACCATATTGTTGAATTCCGCTGCGATACTTACGTTTTATGAAAACGACAGTTAGTAATTGTTTTCTGTGTGCTTTGTTCTTTATATTCCTATTAGATGTTCCCTGCAGATCACTTGACTATTTAATGCGTCACCGAAGCGCTTCTGTACATATAAGAGCAATGGTATCATTGTTATACAAATTCAGTCTCAATCTAAATTTACATTACTACGACGAGTATGTGCTGAATTCAATAGAAATTTTTAATTTTCTTATTTTATAGCTTATTAAATCGAAACAGGCATGATTTTGTCTAGCAATAACTGTTCCCATCCTCAGGTTATAACTTGTTCACTTATGATCCTGCTGTTTTGAATAATTGTTACACGTACCTAGAATAAAGAGGACGTTTTATAGGAAAGTTCCTGTCGTGGTTTATCGTTTACGGAGCAACACTAGTCTATGCAAATGAATAAAATTGAAGTGTCTCTTTCTAACTTTGAATATACCATTGGAGAGCCACGCTTTGGTATGTATGGGCCGGCTCGATACCATGACCTCACGGAAAACTGGTGTGAAACAGCGCTTGCGATGTGTTTCACCGAGTAAGTGAAAACACTGAAGGTCCTTCCCCAACCCCTCCCCCCAATCCTCCAAAGGCCGGCAACTCACTTGTGACGCCTCTGGTGTTTCGGATGTCCATGGAAAGCGGTAATCGCTTACCATTAGACAATACGCGTGCTCGTTTGAGCCCTATTCCATAAAAAAAATATAATAAGACCAGAAAATATCCAACTACGTATACTCAACATCTTGAAAAGTAAAATAAAGGATATGGTAATATAATGAGGCCTTTATGTTGATATTGATACTTTTCCTACAAAGTAACGCCTATTTTTAGAACATCTAAAGATTCTGGAAGGTAACTTTATTTCAGTGAAACCTTCATTTATTGTGTATCAGTTTCAGGGAAATTTTCTAAATTGATTTGCTAAGTCGGTGGTCCACTATATATAATAGCGAAATTATACTATTGTTAAATTAATCTTATCCAAGGTGACTTCGCCTATTATTCAATTAGCCTGGAGTCTAGCTCAGTAAGTGGTTTTCTTACTAAATTGGATTTCAAATCTCCCTTTCAATGTAAAAAAAATATTTTGCTAAACTTGAACAAGCGGCGGTAATGTGGCTATACAGAGTTATCTAAGTTAAATTTCTCTTTCAACTTTTAAAACGATTGCCAAAAATAATATCTCAAGTTTGAATCTTTTGTATAAACAGAAGTTGAAGATTATTACATTTTCTGTTAAGTTACTTCGTCTTTATTGCCGGGATACGCGCGGGGAAGAAAGGGTTAGCCAGCTTATATAACTGATAAGGATTTGCTGCGAATGATGAAACGACAATCTATTGTGTGCTTTTGGAGATTTTATTTAGCACTTAATATATCTTAATTGTATTTTTGTGAGGACTTGTCATTGGCGACAAAAAGGTAAAATAAATGCCGATTCTACATGCTTAATTTCAATTCGAAACTTTCTATTAGTTTTTGTCAAAATGGAGCTTGTAAACGAGCAGACGGGCACAAGTCAATACAAGTGAATCGGTATATTTTAGAACAAAATCAAACACAGTTTAGTCGTTAACACGTTTTGATGTTGCAAATCGCGATACAGTAAGCAGTATGCCTCTCTACTATATATATATATATGTTCAGACATTTTAACACAACGCCATCTAGTCCCAAACTAAGCAGAGCTTGTACTATGGGTACTAGACAACTCTTGCACAGCAGTCGCATTCGCTACCACTACGCCACAGAGGCAGTCAGTCGTGATTATATATATATATATATATATAATCACGACTAACAAACATTTCCTTCATTATTTTTTCCTTGAAGCTAGTGTAACTAAATATCGCTATTTACTCACGGTCTTCTGTAAGGTAGAATGCCCATTGGGTGGTTTGGATGACGGAAATGATTCGCTTCAAATACTCTTAGAAATAACGATTTAAATCTGTACCATAAACAAATAATAATCAATAAGGTTGTTCAGTTACGTTTATTTGAATCACCTATTTGAGTCATCGTATTTGCCTACAATAAAAGTATTGTAATAATATGAAATCTCTACTGAAATACCTCGGGGTAATCGATGAATATCTCCAAGTGCAAATTAAATAACATTTTCTTTCACTAACTATTTATATACAGGAATGTCCATAGGACTATTTTACTAGTATTTATTAACTGTAAGTACGAGTATTTTATCTTTAAAGAAAATGTCATATTGCGCCAAGATAACTGTCAGCAGGCAGAAGTGGAGGGAAGACGTACCCTGACAGTTGCCATTACCATACTGTCGTGAATACTCTGACAAGAGTGGCACAACCAAGTATACGAAATCTATCGTGAAACTATAAGTGATGAGATGCTATAATATTACACAAAATATTATAGTATTTCTCGAATAATATTTCAGTTCAAGGATTAAATTATTACATATCAGCAATAATGATAAGCACATACACAGTGATTTTATCAAATACTGTTCATACGAACGAGCGACTAGCGTTTAATAGGTTACAAATTACAATAATGCGACGCAAATTGTTATCTCAGTTGTCAATGGATATGTGTGTAAAATAAAACCGATTTCGATAAATTCTGTAACCCTTTGCTTTCAACTTTCTTCTTTTATGCTTTATCAACAATATGTTATTTTTACAAGGAAATTACATTAATAGTAGACTTCGCCAATGTCATTTTTATTGCTGCTCTAATGGTACTAATTTTTATGGCGTAACATGTTGGTCTCGGGTCACATACACACACATACATATTTAGAATATGTGTAGCAAAGTTTGGATTGAATGATAAGCAGCTGCTTTTCATAGCCAGTCCCAAAGATACTAGTAGCTATAGTATATAGTGGTAGCTGCCAGTAGTCTTTGTGACTGGATTTATCTTTGTCTATTTTGTTACTCTGTCAGACATAGTTTGTTCGTAAAGGACATAAGTCGAATCATCTCATTGACAATAACGATCTCCGCGAATGTAAATTTTTATTTACAGTTCTGTACTCTATGCTCTCTTGTACTGTACTCTTCTGCTAGATAGTAGATTCACCAATACTCAATGCTCTGTTAGCATCGCAACAGTAATTTTATGTTTTGGCGGTGCCGGTTAGATAACAACAGTCTTCGTAGACAGTAAATATACCTAAAACATCAGTAATTTAAGTAGGTGGCTGTTTTTTTTTTCTAACAGACTCCTAAAACATAAGTCTAAATATAAAAAAAAAACTTGGATTGTGCCGCTTGCATGTACCCGAATGAGCGATAGTAGTATTCTTCGTGCGTAAATATTACAGTGAGGCCGTCACACTCGCCCGACCCCGACATCCATATACCGTTAACTATCCGTACATAATTACTAAATACGTTTCATTTATTATTAAAATAATTTATTTTTATTTAGAATATTTGTAAATACGATGTCTAAATCTGTTAACATCTTTCTTATTGTAATATTTCTATATTTTAATTTTCGTTGATATTATGATTAAATGATGTATTAATAAGTGTAAAACAAAGATTTTGGTATCAAAAAGAAATGATCATTAGGTAAATTTTATTGTTCTCATTGAGATTAAATTTGTAAAAGCATGTATATTTTGTCGCTCAAATGGATTGGACCCTAATTCTCCTTTACATGTTCCAAATGGTCCAAACAATTAACACAATTACAATTAACTTCAAGCAGTTTCTTTCTAATATCTCGAATTATTCCAACAAGTAAGCGTGATCTTGTAATGAGACCAAAACAATTTGTTTAGCAACAGGGTTATTGTCCAATGAGCCGGATTGTAGCAAATTGTTTTACACGCGCAGCATGTTGCCATATTGTGATACACTTATAAATGATGTCAGACTTTGTATATAATTTTATCGCTTCAGTTTGAATCATCGAGTTTTTTTCTTTTAAGAATTATGGAATGTGGCTTTGATTGGCGCATGTACTTATATGTATGTGAGTCAAGTGTGTTTGTGTGTGGCTAAGATAAATAATATATGTGTAGTATCGGTATTGTATATTATTTATGTTTTACGTTATCAACGAAAAATATAAGTGTACTTATAGCTTTCACTACCAATTTGATTAAATTTCAACATGAATTTCAACATTACTCATTTAATACGAACGATTTTAGTACGAAAGTTTTTATTTTAGTATGTGACAGTTATTCTTATGGCCAATGCAAATCCACGACATGTTCAGTTGTCACCGTCACAACGGCGACGTTTCAATACGAAACTCAGTTGAAGCGCGCCGAGTCACCAGGGCGCCGCCCAGTGACGTCATCGCCTCGCCCAAAGCCTTAATAAAGGGTAAATACGACCTTCATGTCATGTTTACCTTACGACCGCTCCGCGCACACTAACATTTGAGCCTACCACAGATTTGATAATATTATTAACTGTCCTCATACACCTGCTGCGGTTGCTAGTTACTTTCTTGGCGAGGCCATGATGTCATACGGTGGACTGACGAACAGAAAGTACACGTATGGACAGACGACGCCGAGGAAGGCTAGCTATAAGTTTGCTAGCCTTTGCGATGCCTCGCCTACACATTTTAACCAACGTTATAAAGTAAGTCGTATATATAGCGTTACGTCGAACATACTACCAAAAATGACAGTGACATTAGAGTACTCAATGCTTGTTCATTTTCAAACTTCTTGATTAGTAGTTCCTTATATATTTACGGTAACTGGCTTGACAGTATACTCTTAAAATAATTAGAGAACGTCGAAATAATAAGAGATCAAAAACTTCGCGACTTAAAGCACCGTTGCGAGAAAGTTTACTTCTTTTTATGCTGGATAAACATTGTATGCGGATCTCTTCACTGAAAACTTATCCCATTACAAGTTATTTAAGTTTCTTGTATCCCCATAATGGTAGTTAGTATCCCTGCTATTGAAACTCTGTAGCCCGAACATGCAGTATTACTTATGAAGTTTAGTAAGACCTACCAGCTTTTCAAAAAAAAAAAACCATATTGTTGTCACAACTTGAGTCTTTTAAAAATAAATCTGCTGTATTGAAAGTCAATTTTATATCATATTTTGTGAACTGTATATATTAATTATTTCTGGTACCACAATGGTTCAATAATGTTAACAAAACTGATGTTTATTTTATTCATAGGTACTCTTTCGTTGTATGACTTCTTCCTTTGTAAAATAGCGTAAACTTAAAGTAAGAAATCTTGATGTCCATACCCGGGTCAGTCACGTTGTTTTGTAGAGCGATAGGTACCACAAAAACGTGTCAACCAGAAAGAGGCTTCCCTCCGACCAAAAATATAACCAAAGATTTTTTGTAAACACCGCTTCTTCCTTTTTGGTGATTTACATGTGTGGGAGTATAAAAGTTGGTATGTATAGATAAATAAATTAAAAGTAAAGTCCAAGTATTTTTTTCAGTTCAATAAACAAAATATTTTTGTATTCAGATGAGATCCGAATCTCTGTTTGTATTTATCTCATTAAAAGTGAGATTGTTAATTGCTTCCGACATATTGTGTGAAGCGGAAAATTATTTTTTCTCTGGAAACGCTGATTCACTTTAATGAATATTTTAACTTAATGATGATCGTTTTCGAAGCCAGTTGTTGTAATTAGCTTGCTTTATTTTTTGACACTTTCATTTAGTAGCGTATCTATGTTTTTCTTATATATGATTAATTAATTTATCTTTCTGAATTGAGGATCGAAGGCAAGATTTTTTTTCTTTAGCCGATAAAGCTAATAAAACAGGAATTCGCATGCAATATAGCCGGTGTGCGTGCAAAGCTTTTCGCATACTTAGTTCAAGAATTTCTGCATGGTTTGTATCGTATTCAACTATTATAAGTCCCCACACCCGGGTTCCATGCATGTCATCAACTTATGTTTTTCCTTTATAGTTGTATTGCTTATGAGTAATTATTACAGTTTGTCGTGTAACGCATATTCTTATGTCTTTATTATTCATTATTTTGTTCGGTAGAAAGGAGGGTTGACTACTAATCTAGGGGAGCGTGCATACAAAGCTCCATCCATACTCTACTGTTGCCAGTGTTTGTTTATAACCATTTTTAATCACCCTAGACTTGCGCGTGTTGTTCAGACTTTCATGCGTGCAACACATTTATATACAAAGGGGACGCGGATAACGACAAAATATTGTGTGTTATCCTTTAATAAGTCCGTTTGACGAAATTTTCTGACTTGTTACAAAACATTACTTTTTTAAATATTGCTATTTTTATAAATAAATATATAAATACATGAGAATTCGGATACATAACAATTCCTACACAGGATGTGTACTTTTAATGGATAGTTTGATGTCAAGGTGAGTGTTTGCGTTATCAACGGGTCACGAGCACTAGAAAGTTGTTAACCTTATATATTTTTTGTGAACTATTGCTTCTTTACGTCACTTCGTCACGTTTCTATTTCTATTTACGATAGTATTATCAACACCTACATAAATATATATAAAAAATGTTTCCCTACCAAGTAATATTTATGCGGAAGCCTACTTGGCTATTAGTTACGGAATAATATGCATTTATGATATGCTTTACCTTGTGCCGGTCGCAATATACTACTAATAAACATGTTTTAATAGCAACTAATTACATACGCTGAACTTAGAATTCAGTTCGCCCTCAGGGGTGCGGAGGTCCGATGTCAGTCGTGCCGTGGAAAAATTGATATACAGGTAAAACCGGTTAAACTAGTAGGCGAGTCCAAATAACAAGAGAATGTATGCTGAATCTATGGTAATATTACAAATTCCAAAGTAACTATGTCTGTCTGTCAGGCTTTCACGGCTAAGTCCCTGCTGCGATTTCGATGAAATTTGGCGTGAAGATACTTTGATTCCTGAGAAAGGACATAGGCTATATTTAATTGCGATAACCGACAAACACACAGGCGCAGCCACACTCAAAAGCTAGTTACTGTATGTACTAGCTACATTTACAAGGGATGTTATCTGTCTCCTGCATTTTCACCTTCCCTGAACAGAAGCTCCTCTCTTTGAGGTAATGTGAGAGTTACATTAGAGCATTACTACACATACACTAGGTATTTTAAAATAAATTGAAGCTAAACAATTAAGAAAAAAACATATTTTAAACATCTCTAGAGACGTAAGTTTTAAGTCAGCAATGTTCTGTCTTATAAAGTTAAAAACAAGTTTCAACTACAAAATATCACGACATGAAAATATACTTTATAAAAACTGTTATTCAAAAAAGTAAATCCTTAAGTATCCTCCCAGTCCCAGACATGATAATCTTCGAGGGTAGCAATATCGGCGCGTTTTATCACTGTGTAACTTTATCAAACGGCAGCTTACTTGAAGGGAGCCTATATTACGCTCTCCCGGTTTTAGTCAACGTCGTCACTCACCTGTATATTCGGTCCATAACCTCCTTTTCAAAAGGATAATCTGTTGACGCATTTGATATGTTACGACATGCTAAAATCGTAAATTTTGATGATTCCTTTGTTTACACCGATAGACAGCAAAATTTTTGTAGGTCTATTTGGAGAGGATTACAATACAGGTAGTGTATATATTTCATTATATTATAAAAATTCTACCTTTTTCGAAAAAATAATGAATTCTTAACATGCTGCGTGTGCTGTGTTAAGCTTTTCAGTGAATTTATCAGAATCTCGAAGCCTCCCTTTTCAAATAGAGCTGAAATTAATATATATTATAAAGTTCATTGGTCACTGATATACGTATGTAGATGTTAACATTTATTACATTAATAGTTCTCTGCAAATACATCGCGTAGAAGAGAAAATTAGATTTCGAACACAATCAAACCATGAGTAGCTAATTACATTTAATTATCATAAATAAAATTACACTATTGGTTACTCGTGTACCTTTTATTTGTAGAATAGATATATTAGTTGGTAAGAAAGGCGCAGTCGTAATAATTGGCTAGGTATACAAAAATAAACTATAAGAGTGGATAGTGATTGCACCCAAGGTATAATGTTACTATTTAACAAATTTCATAGCAATAATTACATTTTAAAGTAAATGCGTTCTTTATTTAGTTTTTTGTTTTAAGGTTTGGTTTTTTTTTCTCTTATTTCACCCATTACCGTTAAGGTTCAGATTTACTACTTCTATTCGTAGCTGTAGAAAGTTATCAAGTTCAACCTCCGGTAATTGAATTATGCTGTTCATTTAAACATTAAGAACAGATTTAACACGATCATAAATATACGTAACTACAGGAGCCCGCTGTTAGCAAATTGTAGAAGATGTTCTCACTGCTCGTTAGGTACTTGTGGCGAAACTATAATTTGAACTAGTCTAGAAGTACAGGTTATTCTAATATTTCAAATGTAATTACTGTACATTTCTTTACACGAGATTTTTTAAAGGAATGCTATCACAAGTACAACATTACGATGAAATATAAGATAGGCTCACGTGTAAATTTCTCTAGTAGCTTGAAAGCAATTCATTACTACAGGACACGATTGACGTCTTAAACGTAAATTGTGCCCATATCCCAAGCTTAGCAGGCTCGAGCCAAGTCGGATTCATAAAACCCTTCGGAGAGTTGTGCTATTATAAAATTCATCTTAGTATGTGTATGGGTGGAGTTTTGTGTTCCCATCACATCAATGTTATGACTAAGCAACTGGATTGTTGCCAGGGAATGTTATTATACAGCCGACGTTGCACAGCCTTCCTGTGTCTGAGACCTGCGGATTTCCTTTTCCATTATATTCGAACACTATAAGTTTCTGCGTTTAATAAGTTCGAATTTTCTTCTATCAGTAGAATACCAAATTTTTTTACGCAAAAACTTCTCTATTTTCACTGTCTTTTAGACTTTAATAACATTTCTGCCATTTAAAAAATGATTACGATGGTAGTTTAAATCGTCCTTTACTCTTAAATACGACAACAATGGCTTCATCTGTTTTCTGTATCTCATACTCAATCAGTAATGAATTGTCAAGTTTGAATCTAATGAATACAATAATCATATATAATTACTAAATATAGTTAATTATTCATAAATATACTTAAGAATTTCTAATCTTCTTTAATGATGCTTGGAATTCATTAAATACTTTAAATACAGGTCACTAATTATATGCAAAGTTTTAAGATTTCAGATTTTAAATTTAACAATAAAGTGAACTTTGTCGCAGTAGTTGGTATCACAAATAATATTTGAAGAACATTAATGTTTTTATTACTAACTTGCAACATTGACCAGTTCAGTCGGTTACCCTATTTACCACATGATATATGATATTTATTTTGCAAGTAAATCTTTTCAGAAGTTTTTATACGTCGGACTTTACAGCTAGAAAAGACCGGCCTAAAACTCCCCTGCGAAGAAATGCCGCAACCAAATTGATTACATAAAAATAATCTATGCGAGTACAGTACAGGATTTGGGTTGGCTTTTTGAAGGAAGGACCACAGTTTAGATTCGTCCTGTCCATATAGACGGCATACGATCCACAACCATCGTGTTACCTAACCGGTAAACATAATATATATCAAAAAAGCTGTTCCAGTTCGAGTAGCAAAGTTATACAGACATTGCTGTATGTATAACATAGTACATATGCATACAGTATTGTTATAAGCAAAATTGCTGTTAATTTAATGGAATGGAATTACAGTTTCGTGTATAGTCCCTTATTAAACAGCTCTTTGGGGAATTAGAACGTACTAGTAATATGTCTGCGACCTTAAGTCGGATTAATAACTTGAGTATATATGACATGCGATTAAGTGGAACTTCAAGAGTCCTAAATATCTCTACATTAATTCCATGACGTTATCTTGTTCACAGTCTTATTTAAGTTTTCCTGTTTTTTATACTTATTGAATACTACCTTTCGCATGCGGCTTCGCTCGCATTTGAAAAAAAAATATCCTATGTTACTTCTAATACGGCCAAAGAAGTTTTGTGACGTCAGCATGTCGGTGATGCGGTGACGCGAACTTATATGATTTTCTCCTACCAAAAAGGGTTTAACGCGGTCAAAGACGTTGTCACTTCAAAAAAATAAGCGACCGTAAAGATATAATATAATAATGTGGGGTTAAATATTTAACATGCTAATATTAGCTTCCAAACACCCTTGTTTTTTTAAATATATGTTTGATAAATTGATTGTTTATTTCAGTTAAGAAACTACATATGGCGCAACAAAAATGATTTAAATATTTTCATGGAACAATCTGTCCTTAGCGGAAATATTTTCTGAACTTTAATGGAGCAATCATGAAAACGCAAATTGACAACAATCCAGTTAGCCAAGTCTGTCCAATTTGGGAACGAGTCATTGTTGCCAAATTGCCGTTTCTTACGTGCACAAGTTACGCTTTCAAAGCACCACGTCGCAGGTCAAACATTCTTGGGAATCTTGTTAGTTTGTAAGCTATGTCCATTCTTCTACAATGAAATTAATCTTTAAATATTTTCTAAGCACTTTGCCAATTCTCATAATACAAAAAAAAAAAAATTGCGAAGCATTCGTTTCTTGATTACGAGTCATAACTTTGAATACTGATTTATATATTTGGAATAAAATAAGTCAAATTATTTTAGTTTTAATTGTCATTCTTGCACGATTTAAGATGCTTTAAATTAGCAGATTAGTTCATGTTCATGACTTGCTCTCTATATCTTCTTTTAAATTTATATTCAAACACGCCCACAAAAAGGAAACTAATTGAATAGNTGATTAAGAATGTTTTTAACATTTGTATCACCTAAAAAAGAAACGTATGAAATTAATTACGTACATAAATAGAGTCACGCCTATTTCCCAGAGGGGTAAGCAGAGACAATTGATCTCCACTTACTACGGTCCTGACACACCTATTTTGCTTCGTATACATTCATAAATCGCTGCATGCATTAATCTATAACTTACTACATATTCTTCAATAGACTATCAATATAATCTTCAGTCAATAGATATTATTGTAGATTTATAGCTAATAGTACAAAAAGTACGCGTTAACTTGTCGATTAACTCCTTTAATATATTCTAGAATGAGTACAATTTTAAATAATCTAAACCAAAGAAAATAGCAATTTCAATGACTTACGGAATGAATAAGCTCGCTCCAAATTTTGTTAAAAATTTGTAGAAGCTGATTTTATTCATTTATAGCTTTGTAAGGAAGGAGAACGTGTCGTCAATACCTAAAGTTAGTAAATATAATGTTCGTTAACTTTACAAATGTTGTCAAAACATTGAAGCTAATCGTAGTTGCCTAATTGTTTCTGTTCCTTCAAATTATGGAACCCCTTCTAAGTCCTTTTGTTACGACAGTTGATACATATAAAATAATTTTCATTTAATGGAATCTACATTGAGCCGCAAACTTTTCTCATTTCTCGTTTTTGATTTGATTCATATCTATTTTATTGCTACGTTAAGACTTTCATTTCAAAAGTCCTTACCATAGATCTCTTATTTTTAACCACAGGTATGGAGGATATTGTTGTATGTTTCGTATATTTTACAACCACCTCTACAGAGCCCGACTGCTCTTGATTTAATCAGAGTTTCGTAAAGGCGGCCTGGGATAGGCTTAGAAGCTAATCCCAAGAGGGCCGAAGATATACAAGGAGAGAGACTCGAGAAATTATATGTTTTTAGGATTGACGAATGTGTTTATTTGTTTGAATGCGAATAATTTTATCAAATTATTTTTGTTATGTATTATAAAATAGAACAGAAAGTATATTTACTTACTATAATATATCGGTTGGACAGCCTATTGCTATTCTTTTTATATCTTTTATAAAACTGCTACTAATAAGGAATTTATATCGAATATCGAATGGGAAAATAATTACTTAATCACTTTCTCTGAACTTCGTGAAATTAATTCTAAGATAAGATTTCTCGACTGCTCTTTATTTTTTTAAAAGTTCATACACTTTTGTACTTAATGCCCAGGGCATTCTCTGCTAGTCAACTTTTGGGTTGTGTAGAAATCTTAGAAGATTTGTTATAACCTATGTGATTATAAGAGTAAATATCTAAAATATACACTACACATCATTAGATTAACATGTATTTACTGTAGGTTTGTATATTAACTTTCACCACATACATATGTATTAATACACTGTGGATTTGAGAAATTTACACTGAATTACACTGTAGCACTGACTGTTAGAGTCGTCTAATGCAGTGAGCTCGCGTATACAGTATAACATCCTGTCTATCCCACACATGGTGCACAAGTTGCAATGAATCACGCGAAGCGCTCGCCCTCTTGCATGTTTCAAATGCCTAACTGTGAAATATAATGAGAAAGAGGGGCTAGTGTGAGTATATTGAACACAAACTCGATGCTGACGACAGCGTTGCGATTGGTTAACATTTCAGTACGGGCCAATCGCAACGCTGAACGAGGTCAGCGTGGTGATCGACTTGATTTGAAATAAACTCACATAAGGCCTTCTGGATACAGTCCTACTGAGTGACATGAACCAAAATAACACTCATTGGATTCTACACTAAATTAGTTCTGTTTAAGGTGCGGCGAACAGATGACAGTTATTGAAATGACTAAGTTATATATTGTCAAAAGCTGTATTACTAGGTTTTGTTACGTATCGTTACAGGTCACGTCCATAATAGCAATCTTATCAAGGCGAAGTCGTAAATGACTTGCAAAAAAACTATTGTCATAAAAGAAGTGGTTCAACTCTCATCTATGTACCTGGTCGAAGTGTTAGGTTTTCTACGTAGAATACCTACACTTTGAAATCTCTCGTCCTAAAAACTCTAAATGATAGAAAAGAGCGTACTCCTTCTTAAAAGGCCGGCAACGCACTTGTGAGGCCTCTGGTGTTGCGGGTGTCCATGGGCGGCCGTAATTGCTTACCATCAGGCGAAGCGTCTGCTCGTTTGCCACCTATATCATAAAAAAATTGCTAAATCTATACTAAACAAAGGTAAAGTTTCTAACTTTGTAAGGTTGTAGGTTATAATCTTGTTAAGTCGAAGAAAAGCGGGCGGTGAACGCTCAACGAAGTGGGCACGGTTCGGCTAGTAGGTATATAAATGTATTGCAAGGATTAAGGGGCAATGTCCTCTATTTTGTCTTCCAAAATTTATACTAGAAAAAATAATGAATGTTTACGAATAAACACGCTAATACTAACTTATACGCCCTTGCGTTGAACTTAGAACTTGTGACGTCATCAACGAGAGCATTACCCTGTGTAGCTGCCAAGAAATACAATCATATTTAAGTTACATGTACGTCACAAAAGGCGACATTCAGATGATTTCGTTATCTTTTTAAGCCAATACCAATTCTTCTTTGAAATATAACATGAGTTTGGCATTGCCAAAGTCGACATCGTCATCATCATCCTATCGAAGTTCACTATTGGATATAGGTTTCTCCAATCGCACCCCACTTGGTTCAATCCTCGGCTTCTCGTATTCCGTTCCTACCAGCCGTCTTTCGCAGACATGAGTCCACCTGGCTCGTGGATTTCCTACATTACGTTTGCCTAAACGCGGTGTCCACTGAAGAACCCGTTTACTCCAAAGGTTATTAGTTCTGCGGCTAATATGGCAGCCTACTCCCACTTCAACTTGATAATCCTGTTGGCTATATCGATGACCTAAGTTCTCCGCCGGATCACCTCATTCCTCAGTGAAACGGCGAGCTCCGTTTCGGCTCCGTATGCCAAGGTCGACACATAAACAGAAATAAGTGTTCACCCTTCGATATTTTTTCCTGGGATTTTGGAATACATTGCAAATAATTCGCATTTTTACATTAGAGTACACCACGCTGACCTAACGGGTTGATACGGGGTTTGTTTCATGATCTCCACTTATCGCTTACCCTTAGTTGCTCTCACGCACCCACTTAATCGGTCACCACACTGTTACAGAAATCAAAACAAAAGAAAAAATCTAATTATACTAACAATACTAAAACGAGTTTCCGATTATGTTAATATAACGCTAGCAAATACAGAAAATGAAAGTACTACAACAATAAGGTAATTATACCGCACGAACGTCAAAGAGACCTTTTCAAAACCTGCGATAAAACTGTGAAGCTGTATCTGTGAGTCATTAACTCACAGATACAAATCTACTAGAATTAACAATCACCCTCAAAAAATCGTTTAGGAACGACAATTAGGTCAATAAATCGAAGTAATAACATTATCTTTTGGCACGCTACCCGCGCTATACATTCCAGGCGAAAAGTATTAAGGAAATTTATTCTCTTTCTGTCCCCTTCTAAAACCGATGTCGGAATTGAGGATTTTAAGTCTGATAGAGAGAAATAAGTCCAGGGGTGAGATTTACTACTAAAATTGAAGTCTCAAGTCTGACAGTAAGGACATGTAAAATTGTACGAGGCTTCATTCGATCTCACCTACACATATTAAAGCCTACTTTCTGAGGAAATGCCTAAGTCTAAAAGTGGACTATTAAATAAAGTCCGCAGATGAGGATGATGGTACATAGTATTACCACCAGTATGACATGAGAAAAATTAAATATTTAAACAGTATAAATTGAGATTTTTGACATATTTTATTTTTCTTTAAGAGATAAACATTTTTCATTGCCAAACCGCAGGGGAATTAAATAGAACTTATTTTTTTCGTCGCCAATTAACACGATGACATTATTCATTACATTCATTTATTTTACTTAGTATAATTTGAGAACTTCTATTGTTTAAAGTGGTTTTTGCATAAGCGTGAACACGCGACTTGCTAATCACCGAAAGTTGTTATGAAGAAAAATAATACTAAATAAAACTAGGTAATAGTGCATTGAACCATACAGAATTCAAAGTTACCGTCAAATAATTTAATTGTTAATTTTAACAGATAAAAATATAATGAAAATTAATTTAGCAACTATATTAATATTTACTTAATCTATATTAATATTATTTGTTCGAAAGTAACCCTGTCTGTCTGTTACAACTTCAGACACTAACTGCTGCTACACTAGCAGCAGCGATTCCAATCTAATTTATGATGGAGATGTTCTAATTCTTGAGGAAGAACATAGACTACTCTTTACCACGATAACCGACATACAGTCGGAGCCGCAGGCACTGAGCTTGTGTTAAATAAATTCATTGTTTTCTATAATTTGTTTGATCGATTTTCAGCACAAATAACCATCTGTATTCTTTTTCAGAAAACAACCAAAGACGTTCGCGTTCGACCACTGTTTCTACTCCCTGGATTCATCCCTACCGAATTTTGCGTCTCAAAAGACAGTATTCGAATGTCTCGGCAGGGATATACTCGACAATGCTTTCGACGGTTACAACGCTTGTATCTTCGCATATGGACAAACAGGTAAGCTTCTGCATTCATAATATAACCTTGAAACTATACTGCAGATCTACATATTAAATTTCTTTAAAATATTAACATGCTATAAAATAGCATACATTTTTAAAAACGATAAAATTAAGTAAAATGCTTCTTTTCTCTCATAGCGCATCAGTTTACAAAAGTTAAAAAAAAAATTAAATTCTTTGTATTGTAAAAATGTCTCATTGTATAGTCCATGATTTTGTGTTCATTTCCAATGTTTTTTAAAAACAGAGCAATTAATTACAAGTTAGACGTGTTATATGGTAAATATTCGTCATTTCATGGAAAAAATTGAAAATAGAGTAGGCAAACGAAATTAATAGCTGTGATTGAACTTTATATAGGGTTCAAATATTTCATTATTTGCTTACTTTTATGCTATGACCAGCTCCTTGACGGATATAAATAAACGTATTTGAACTCGATGGAATGATTTAATTTGATTACTATACGAGTAAAATATGTTACTTTGACAATATATTTGGAGCATAAAGAACATCAATTATATTCTTCACTAGCGAGTTCTGAAATTGGATAATATTTTTTCTGAGAAGATTCTTACTAGAGTAGGTAACTGAAGTCCTCAGAGGATTCAAATATATTTCTACATTTTATGTTTAAAGTGACTATTCTGACGGCCTCAGCCCGAGACCTTTAAGGGGCAGCGCCTTGAAGGACGGAGTGATGGCGAAGAGTTCTAATTAATTCACCAACAATTTAAATCTAAACTTTTTAAGAGTCAACTGTTTGTGATGAAACGAAATAAAAAGACGACGAGCGACAGTTGGTATCTTCGCTGTCACTCTGTCAGGTGCCGACTCTCTAACTTACGTCGTAGTGGCCTTTAAATTGTGAAACGATTGTAAAAGGATCACGTTTATATATTATCATTTAGGTACACATACATACCTACAACTACCTGACCTTAGATAGTTGTTATGTCTTTAATACATTAATAAGACTCATCTTTACATTGTAGCAACTGAAATGAAAAATGACCCGAGTTATATTAATCCTGTCATTTTTTATTTCATATTTAATCTATATCTTATATATACAAATCTTGTGTCGCGGTGTTTGTAGTTAAACTAATCTGAAACGGCTTGACAAATTCTCATAAAATTTTGTGTGCATATCGAATAGGTGTGAGAATCGGACATCTATTTTCATCCCCCTAAATGTTAAAGGTCAATTTAGGTATAATTTTTTTTTGTAAATAAGTTCTTTTTATGATACAGCATTAAAAACATCATACAAACCTAAATTTTTAACCCTATACGATCAATCTCTAATCCCTTTTTTTATTTTTATCGCATAACATGTTGCCTGGTAAGATAGTATTTCATATATAATAATTTTGGATTTCATAAAGAATATAATCTATAGAATATTCCCTTCCAATGGAAATTTATTTGCAACTCATAAATTTAGACACGGCATTTACACTTAAAGCGTTTTAACAAGTATGCCTTAGGCGTATGTATCTAATTTAAATAAAAAGTTTTACGTCTGAACTGTATACTTAGATAATATTTTCTTGTTATTTTTCAAAGTAGCTTTTAAGCAAAAACCTATTATTTTTAAAAGACAAGTGCCACTCTAATAACATAAAGTGCCTGATGGTTTTCAGACTTTCAATTCAGGTACGCTAAGGACGTAGAGTGGATATTAAATAATACAATCTTAATCCAAGAAATGCTGGATATGGGAGAGTGAACAGACCGTGTATTAGTTACAATGGTCCTTAGCTAAAAATTTTTAGGTTTCTTCATATCTGTCTGTCTTGTTCTATCCTGTAAGTTTTCGTGTAGTTTTGTTTCGAAGTTACTATTTTCCTTGTCCGAAACAGTAAATATTTTAAGGAGATAAACAGTAATCGTGTTTTCTAATTATATAATTTTCCGACGATCGTATTAAATAAAGTAAAGAATATGGTCGTTCACATGTTCTCTCTTCTCTCATCGCTATATACTGTCTACGGGTATTAACTTTTACGAACGTAAGTATATGAAAGTAATCTTTTCGATAGCTCTGTCAACTGTGTAATAACCCGTGTCTGCAACCTTGAACTATCGTACTGTCCCCAGTCCNAGTAGGCAAACGAAATTAATAGCTGTGATTGAACTTTATATAGGGTTCAAATATTTCATTATTTGCTTACTTTTATGCTATGACCAGCTCCTTGACGGATATAAATAAACGTATTTGAACTCGATGGAATGATTTAATTTGATTACTATACGAGTAAAATATGTTACTTTGACAATATATTTGGAGCATAAAGAACATCAATTATATTCTTCACTAGCGAGTTCTGAAATTGGATAATATTTTTTCTGAGAAGATTCTTACTAGAGTAGGTAACTGAAGTCCTCAGAGGATTCAAATATATTTCTACATTTTATGTTTAAAGTGACTATTCTGACGGCCTCAGCCCGAGACCTTTAAGGGGCAGCGCCTTGAAGGACGGAGTGATGGCGAAGAGTTCTAATTAATTCACCAACAATTTAAATCTAAACTTTTTAAGAGTCAACTGTTTGTGATGAAACGAAATAAAAAGACGACGAGCGACAGTTGGTATCTTCGCTGTCACTCTGTCAGGTGCCGACTCTCTAACTTACGTCGTAGTGGCCTTTAAATTGTGAAACGATTGTAAAAGGATCACGTTTATATATTATCATTTAGGTACACATACATACCTACAACTACCTGACCTTAGATAGTTGTTATGTCTTTAATACATTAATAAGACTCATCTTTACATTGTAGCAACTGAAATGAAAAATGACCCGAGTTATATTAATCCTGTCATTTTTTATTTCATATTTAATCTATATCTTATATATACAAATCTTGTGTCGCGGTGTTTGTAGTTAAACTAATCTGAAACGGCTTGACAAATTCTCATAAAATTTTGTGTGCATATCGAATAGGTGTGAGAATCGGACATCTATTTTCATCCTCCTAAATGTTAAAGGTCAATTTAGGTATAATTTTTTTTGTAAATAAGTTCTTTTTATGATACAGCATTAAAAACATCATACAAACCTAAATTTTTAACCCTATACGATCAATCTCTAATCCCTTTTTTTATTTTTATCGCATAACATGTTGCCTGGTAAGATAGTATTTCATATATAATAATTTTGGATTTCATAAAGAATATAATCTATAGAATATTCCCTTCCAATGGAAATTTATTTGCAACTCATAAATTTAGACACGGCATTTACACTTAAAGCGTTTTAACAAGTATGCCTTAGGCGTATGTATCTAATTTAAATAAAAAGTTTTACGTCTGAACTGTATACTTAGATAATATTTTCTTGTTATTTTTCAAAGTAGCTTTTAAGCAAAAACCTATTATTTTTAAAAGACAAGTGCCACTCTAATAACATAAAGTGCCTGATGGTTTTCAGACTTTCAATTCAGGTACGCTAAGGACGTAGAGTGGATATTAAATAATACAATCTTAATCCAAGAAATGCTGGATATGGGAGAGTGAACAGACCGTGTATTAGTTACAATGGTCCTTAGCTAAAAATTTTTAGGTTTCTTCATATCTGTCTGTCTTGTTCTATCCTGTAAGTTTTCGTGTAGTTTTGTTTCGAAGTTACTATTTTCCTTGTCCGAAACAGTAAATATTTTAAGGAGATAAACAGTAATCGTGTTTTCTAATTATATAATTTTCCGACGATCGTATTAAATAAAGTAAAGAATATGGTCGTTCACATGTTCTCTCTTCTCTCATCGCTATATACTGTCTACGGGTATTAACTTTTACGAACGTAAGTATATGAAAGTAATCTTTTCGATAGCTCTGTCAACTGTGTAATAACCCGTGTCTGCAACCTTGAACTATCGTACTGTCCCCAGTCCCTAAGTTTTGTATGTATAAAAATCGTGTTTTTGCGCAATTGTTTTTAGTGTTTGTATTTTCATTGTTTGTACTGGAAACTAGCTATTCAACTCCCCACATTTCTGTAAAGATTTATGTATCCCGCTTCTCGCCCATGTTTCTCGTGTAATTTTAATCTTGTTTATCACTCTGGCTCTTGGCTTAGCAAAAATATGTATACTTCATTTGGTAAGGATTATTTGAAAATTTGAGGAATAAAACCTTTGGTATCTTTTGTCTTCTCATAATAGAATATTGTTTGTGTTGCTCTTACACGTCTTAAATTATGTATGATGTATTTTACATTTAGACATTTACCCTGGGCGGTCGTTCTTAAAACTGTGTTTATGTATGACGTTCTTTTTTAATGTATATTAACATGTGCTGAGGAACTAAGTTTTATTATGTAAACGTTACATATTTTTTTTTGATTGAATCATTAAGTAGGTCGGTAACTATATGATAACAGTACAATTAAATAGTTTAAGTATTCTCGAAAGATATTGTACCCTGTAGCAATTAAATTCCCTTAAATGAACATTAAATAATAAATAAATAAAATAATANTGTGATGAAACGAAATAAAAAGACGACGAGCGACAGTTGGTATCTTCGCTGTCACTCTGTCAGGTGCCGACTCTCTAACTTACGTCGTAGTGGCCTTTAAATTGTGAAACGATTGTAAAAGGATCACGTTTATATATTATCATTTAGGTACACATACATACCTACAACTACCTGACCTTAGATAGTTGTTATGTCTTTAATACATTAATAAGACTCATCTTTACATTGTAGCAACTGAAATGAAAAATGACCCGAGTTATATTAATCCTGTCATTTTTTATTTCATATTTAATCTATATCTTATATATACAAATCTTGTGTCGCGGTGTTTGTAGTTAAACTAATCTGAAACGGCTTGACAAATTCTCATAAAATTTTGTGTGCATATCGAATAGGTGTGAGAATCGGACATCTATTTTCATCCCCCTAAATGTTAAAGGTCAATTTAGGTATAATTTTTTTTTGTAAATAAGTTCTTTTTATGATACAGCATTAAAAACATCATACAAACCTAAATTTTTAACCCTATACGATCAATCTCTAATCCCTTTTTTTATTTTTATCGCATAACATGTTGCCTGGTAAGATAGTATTTCATATATAATAATTTTGGATTTCATAAAGAATATAATCTATAGAATATTCCCTTCCAATGGAAATTTATTTGCAACTCATAAATTTAGACACGGCATTTACACTTAAAGCGTTTTAACAAGTATGCCTTAGGCGTATGTATCTAATTTAAATAAAAAGTTTTACGTCTGAACTGTATACTTAGATAATATTTTCTTGTTATTTTTCAAAGTAGCTTTTAAGCAAAAACCTATTATTTTTAAAAGACAAGTGCCACTCTAATAACATAAAGTGCCTGATGGTTTTCAGACTTTCAATTCAGGTACGCTAAGGACGTAGAGTGGATATTAAATAATACAATCTTAATCCAAGAAATGCTGGATATGGGAGAGTGAACAGACCGTGTATTAGTTACAATGGTCCTTAGCTAAAAATTTTTAGGTTTCTTCATATCTGTCTGTCTTGTTCTATCCTGTAAGTTTTCGTGTAGTTTTGTTTCGAAGTTACTATTTTCCTTGTCCGAAACAGTAAATATTTTAAGGAGATAAACAGTAATCGTGTTTTCTAATTATATAATTTTCCGACGATCGTATTAAATAAAGTAAAGAATATGGTCGTTCACATGTTCTCTCTTCTCTCATCGCTATATACTGTCTACGGGTATTAACTTTTACGAACGTAAGTATATGAAAGTAATCTTTTCGATAGCTCTGTCAACTGTGTAATAACCCGTGTCTGCAACCTTGAACTATCGTACTGTCCCCAGTCCCTAAGTTTTGTATGTATGAAAATCGTGTTTTTGCGCAATTGTTTTTAGTGTTTGTATTTTCGTTGTTTGTACTGGAAACTAGCTTTTCAACTCCCCACATTTCTGTAAAGATTTATGTATCCCGCTTCTCGCCCATGTTTCTCGTGTAATTTTAATCTTGTTTATCACTCTGGCTCTTGGCTTAGCAAAAATATGTATACTTCATTTGGTAAGGATTATTTGAAAATTTGAGGAATAAAACCTTTGGTATCTTTTGTCTTCTCATAATAGAATATTGTTTGTGTTGCTCTTACACGTCTTAAATTATGTATGATGTATTTTACATTTAGACATTTACCCTGGGCGGTCGTTCTTAAAACTGTGTTTATGTATGACGTTCTTTTTTAATGTATATTAACATGTGCTGAGGAACTAAGTTTTATTATGTAAACGTTAGATATTTTTTTTTGATTGAATCATTAAGTAGGTCGGTAACTATATGATAACAGTATAATTAAATAGTTTAAGTATTCTCGAAAGATATTGTACCCTGTAGCAATTAAATTCCCTTAAATGAACATTAAATAATAAATAAATAAAATAATAAATAAATAAATTAATAAATAAATAAATAAATAAATAAAATAAATAAATATTTCTGACAGTTAACACACAACGCCATCTAGTCCCAAACTAAGCAGAGCTTGTATTATGGGTACTAGACAACTGAAATGAATACATAAATACTTTCTTTTTGTAAATACATACACATTATACATAGAAAACACCCAAACTCCACAACAAATATTTGCAGATCACAAACATTTAATAAAAAAAATTAAAAATAATAAAATAATTTAAACAGTATAAAAAGAAAAAAGAATTTTGAATGCCCCTTTCACAAGCACTTAATCGAGTAATCATACGCCAAAAATACATTGTTTTGAAAAAAAGCTGATACTTTTACACTGCTGGACCGATATTTACCAAACAAAGCTAAGAACCACCACAAGGAAACTGGATTTCAAATAAAAATAAAAACGCATCAAAATCGGTCCATCCGTTTAAGAGTCACGATGCCACAGAGAGACACACGCAGACATCGACATCAAACTTATAACACCTCTCTTTTTGCGTCGGGGGTAAAGAAAGGAAAGGAGTGTAAACAAGCACAAAAAGCCGTTAAATAAAAGTTACTTAGAATGAGTAACATTTGTGAAGTCTTGCTGGACATACGGTTGATTCAAAACCTCGCGTGTGGCCCCTGTACCGATCCTATTAAAAATTCCAACGCGTGGTCACAAGTAGATCACGAAGGGCGCATCGCGTGGCACGTGCGCCGGCGCCTGTACGGCCATGAAGGGATTTGTACACGTACCACGCCGTGACGTCACGTACTTTTTGCACGGTTAGACGACACTTAAAATGTCATCATATATTGTTTTAACATTGTTTTACGGGCTACGAGGGGGTGCTTTATTGCACCTTAGAGGGAAAAGTGTATGAAAGAACTTATCAAAACAAAATGCAAATAAGTTAGTTATTAGGAATTTCCTCTTTTTTCAAAATTGTTATTAGTTTTTGCGGTAAATGTAAGTGGATTACAAGATTTAAATTGGGCACAGAGAAAGGGCAATATACACATTATGGATATACATTATATAATTAGGTTAGGTTTCATTAATTAGGTATATTATAAAATATACACACACAGAGAGAGAGGTTAAGTAATTACAAACTCGTACCTAATAATTCTCTCAACTCAAAACTGTATGCTCTGGAGAAATGAACTTGCAATATAAACCCGAGCTTTAGTTTTAAACTGTTCACCGTATTTACAAAACAAGCAGAACTAACTGAATGTTTTACATATATAACTCAATCTAGCGACCTAAAACTGCTAACTAAATGTGAACTAAAAATAAATTTTACAGGTTACAACTTTTACATATGCAAAAATCACAAACGATTCGTAAATTACCAATACGTTTAGGAATATGTTAGCGCCGAAATTAAATATAACTGTTAACGTAAAATTTTAGAAATGTGTAGACCCGTGCATACTTGTTTTTTTTTTCAAATTTGAACTATTCCAAACGGAAAGTGTGTGTGATGTGGATAACAAACATAAAATATTTTACAAATCGGTTTACTGAATCATCGTGAACATCAGTATCGTAGTCCACTGCTACCACTACTGGTCGATGGCTGGCAAGAGCTGGATGCGAGAAGTCCAAGATCGAACCGCGTGACGTGCAAAAGGGAGGGGCCCATGTTGTATATATTTCCTAAAGTGAAAAGACTGACTTCTAGGATCATAAACATTCTGCTTGACATTGATTAAAAAGTGTATGAAACATGGTTGCCATTTTTTTATTTTTTCTATTTGTATATGGTATATCAACGTAGTGCAAACCGTTTTTACATTAATGTGTTTTAAAAATTCCTTCTGTAGGCAGCGTTTAAAGAAACGTTACTGCAAAGGTGGTACGAATAACTGATGCGACACGTTTGAAACTTGCCGAGGGGTGGTTTTAAATTATGCTTCACATGAAATTTTAATGAACAAGTCTTTTGAGACGTGTAACACGAGTATTTTAATGTTGAATTTACTGTGACCTTATTACGTTTGCTGAGAAAGGAAATGTAAATGTTGAAGATTTGTTTAAAGAATTTTGTCAACGATTTTCCACTATTTGTGCTGTTTAAAGAACGACCTACTTATGTTTGTTTATGTCTCCTAATTTCGATTTGATTCTATATTGGTGTAACTATTTGGCTGCTGTACTTCGCCCTAGAATCAAGTTCAAACGAAATCATGCACTAGACCTCTCGACTGAAAGAGATTTGAAGGCAGCTTGAACTATTTGGATTATTACCTTTGGCGATAAAAAAGCTCTTTCTTTGTACATTATAAAGAGTTTTCTATTTAGACTTATTAGGTTTGGCTGCCGCTATTGACAAAACTGCTTGTATTGTGCAAAGTAAGTTTCTATTGCCTCATGAGAAAAAGCAATTCCTCTCTCCTTGTAGTAAACTACTTTGAACAAACATTTTAACACGGCAAGGCATCATATTACACAGATACAAGTATTCATACTACCATATTATCATAATAATTTCAGATATCCATTAGTATGTATCACCTTATGCATAGTAATGTGTATGTTCTTAGTAATATCTCACTTAGCGTTTAATACGTAGTGCTACGGTATTATTTAAGATTATTACATATGGCTTACCCTGTGAAAAAGATATCAGATCTTATGTATAGCCAAGTTTCTGAATCTACACGCCCTAACTCTACCAACCTACATTTCAGTAGATATGTATGGCGTCGCCATTTCTCCACCGCCACGAAGGCAAAACCTTTTGTGTTATGCGAATATTTAGTTTCTGAAGTAACAAAACAGCCAAGCCATACATTTTTATTGAGATGTAGAATTTGTGAAGTAACGGTTGGTAGAGTTAGGGCGTGTAGATTCAGAATCTTGGCTTGACATGAGATCTGATATCTTTTTCATAGCGTAAGGCGCATGCAGTCGTCTTGGCAATATTAAAAGTACCCTAACATTTTGATGATCTTCAGCGTGTCAGTGACTAAATCGGTGTATTTTAAATATTAATAAGATCTATAGTATCAGAGCTGTGCAATTGAAACTTTAGGCTATTATAGTTGTTTGTCGTCCAAATTACACTTTTCGAATAATAAAACTTTCCTCATTGTTATTGTTTACTATTAGTCGTCTGGGTTCTTCTGTTCAATAGACGAACGTAAAGGTATGTAAATGTTTAGAATAGCTATTTTGGTACTGTAGACGAGGTTATTGTTTGTAAAATATAAACAAATAGATACATGTATATTTAACACACAGACTACCTGTACAGTTTTATTTTGAGTTCACTTTGTAAAGTTAGTTTTGGGGGTGTTGGTAATAAATGGTACTGTTTGTGTCTATTTTGAAATGCTCTCCATGAGGTCACGGGTTCGAATCCTGGGTCGGACCAAATGTTTGTATGATCTGCAAATATTTGTTTCGCAGTTTGGGTGTTTTCTATGTATAATATGTATGTGTTTACAAAAAAAAGTATATATGTATTAATATCAGTTGTCTAGTACCCATAGTACAAGCTTTGCTTAGTTTGGGACTAGATGGCGTTGTGTGTTAGATGTCCGAAATATTTATTATTATTATAATTTAATTGTTTTTTTACCCGTAGTAGTCAATATAACTGTTTAATGGATGTGATGTGCAGGCCTTACAGCATATATAGTAGGTATTTCGACTTTATCAGATTAGATAATTCAATTCAAATCAATGTCACATAAGGTAATTGCCAAAATTATAGCTTTATTGTGATAAAGTTATCGTTAATTAATGTGAGCCAGGGTCAGCTGTCCCTGAGTTACGTTTAAAGAAATCAAGTAAATCATAAATTTCCTGCCTTAATTCCAATTTTGTTTAGGTTCAGTGCAATGTTTTCGGTTCTTTTATCGATCTTTCTTTTCCTTGGGTATGTAATCGTTTACAGGGCGGGCAAATACATCATTTGGTAATGAAAACGTTAAAGATTTTAGATCCCAAGTTGAATCCAATACAGTCTCTCGGATTTGGAAAATAGCTATAGATCGATGAGATCGAGAAGAGACGCCAATAAGATAGCACATGTTACCGACGAAATAATTTGTGAACAATGCTACTCCATTTGGTTAATTCTAATATGTCTGACGTTGATAGTTTCTGTTTGTAAACTAAACAATCTTGCGCCACACATACCAATTAACACACAAAGAAAGTGACGAAACTGTTGAAACATAATTATAATATAATTTAATTTAATAACACTTATAATTGGATCAAGTCAAATACAGTCTTGTTTATAAACTTGTCAAGATAATCTTGAATATGTTCGTTGCCTTTGTTCTTGAGAGTAATACGATTAATTAGGACGACTGTTTTAACATCTAATCTTAATTTTAATAGTCGGTTTAATTACCAAGTACATTTATGATCGTTAAATTAGCTTTTTTATTATTTTATTCAAACTTGTGATAATACAACTTCTGACGGCTGAGTAAAAGTGGTTTGGTCGAGTCACAACGAGGACAAATAATTGTTGGGATGAGCGCATACTCATTTATTCTGTGATTAGATATAATGGTTACAACATTCTTGATCACCGATATAATTTAAAGCTTATTAACATCATCATCAGCCTATGCAGTCCACAGCTGGACATAAGCGTTTTCAATTGCACGCCACTTAGTTCTATCTTCTTATTAACATCATGTCATAGTAATTCAACGACACCGCTTAATCTTATCTTAACAAACTTAACAAATTTTTTATCGAAGTTAAATCAATATATTAACTATTAACTGTGTACTACATAACTAATGCCATGTACTCGTACACCACCACGGCAATGAAAGCAATCCACTACAAAACACCATCGAATAAAACGATCGTGTCTATGAAAAATCCCGCTAAGACTGGTCGAAAGCCGTAAAATTGGCTGTAACTTTATATCGGGTTCACAACAGCCATTTATTCTTTCATTGAAGCGCTCTTACATTTTAACTACCCATTAGCTTATGTCCATAATACCTAAAGTTTAATGAACCATTTTACAAGGTGCAACTGTAAAGTATGAAAAGTATTTAAAAGTAGATGCAAAGCGTTACAATTTAATGAAACTTAAAACACGGCTTTATGTGGAACAAATTTTATTTATTTCATCATATCCTGACTTAGCTAACCTAATATTCGTTGGAAATCCGTTGGAATCTTGTCCCAACTTAAAGTGGTTTTATCATCAGATCAGCTTTGTGATGTCAAACTAAAATATTTTGCATCAAACTTTGTAATATACACAATGATTCAATTAGATATCATAATTAAAGAAGATTGAACTTGATTTCCAAAACTTGTTCATATAAGTTAGTTGCTAATTTAAAGGAGAAGATAATACATTTGTTTAAATAAATGAATGCTTTAATATGGTACATTCAATTAGTATATTACATTAATGACAGTGTACCTCTAAATGTAGCTTAATCTGTTTTTACTGCTACCACACATTAGAAAATACATGAAAATGAAAGGCACTGACGTATCGACAAATTCCGGATGTAACCGATTGATGCTGCTGACTGTACTCAAACCATTAGCAATCTTTAGAGTCGAAGCAGGGATGTAATATTATGCATTAACGTGTCTGCGTATACATTTAAACGCACTTTTCCCTACATTATGTTGTATTAAAGTATACAATATATTAACGCTCGAACTGGGGAGAAGTAATTTTCCAGTAACGAAATGTGCAATTTACGTCTAATGTATCAAATGAAAGCACGTAAAAATATAAGTTTGTGGGATATTAACATTTTTGAGGTTGTTTCGCGAGATTATGAAAGATTGTATGTAAATGTCCCGAATATTCATTCAATTTCTCGTTGGTTAGTGTTGAATGTACCGTTACTCATAAAATCAAGATGTCATTTAATCTTTTCTCTTTTTTTTTTGTTATTAGGTTTTTGTGATTTTGTATTTATAAACATACAATTCAATGAATTTTTACGTAGCACGTATTCGAAATATTAGAAGTTTTCTTTCTTTTAATAATGTTTTTTACACAAATGAAAAGTTCTGAACTGTCTACAAGAAGTAACAAGAATCTTGACACTTTATGTTTTATTTTTATACATATAACTACATAAGTAAAATAAGTCATGTTCAAAGTATGGAAAACAATAAGTACTGTGTCACTGTTTTAAGACACATAATTACGTTACAATGTCCTGCATTCGTTATTGATCTAAAAGTACAATTGGATAATCCGAGTTGTTTACAGTAATATCTGTTTTATTAAAATTTATGAACTAGCTTTTGTTAACTAACTTACACTATTTTTGCAATTAAATCTCTGGTGGGTACAAGTACATTGGAACTAAAAAAAAACTAATCCTTTTGGCTCTGTGCAGTTATCTACGTATAGTTTTCAACAGCTTATGAAGTCATTACGTTATGTTCTTCGGGTTCATAATTTTTTTTATCTCTGTCATTGGAAGTGTGGAACAGACCATTATGTATGCTTGCCATTTACAATACAAACACACCTGTCGTCTTATTCGCTCTACCGAACCTTATCAAGTATACCTCCTGCCTCTTTCTCTCCCTCACCACCCCTAGAACTTTGTCGATACTAGTCTACATCATAGACTTACCTATATATAGTACCAAAGTAATAATGAACCTCACCAACTATCTTTTATAGAAAGAGCTAGTTGTGGTATAACTGCTACTGTTTTTCTTAAAACATATTTTTTTTGTATCGTCAAGAAGGAATCGTAAAAACATGACAACAAAAAATATTCTTGCGAAATCAACTTAGTTTTCATAATAGGATTCTGCTAAAATATTGGATGGTTCAATTCTTGAATGTCTCTATTATCAGTCGACGATTATAACTATGTTGCTCAGATATTTCTTTATTTCCAGTTAATCAAGTTCGGCGCTAATTATTCTTTTAGTACCTACAAGTTAATCAGGAAAGGTTCTTCATTATTTCATATAGACAAAGGAGTTTAAGATTTGTTACATTTCAAACGAAAAGGAAAACAGCATGCGTTCAATTTAAATGTAAAATAGTGCACGTATTAGCCTGGTTTTATTATTACTTCCTCGAAATTTTACAGCATGTGGTCACGAACAGATTAAAGTCATAAAAATAAATGGTTGGGAATGTGTATGTGTAAGTGGATTTTGTTTAACATTTTATTCGTTTTTTGTGTCGTTTGCACCGCATGAATTTATATCGTTGTAGTTTGAAGTTCATGAAGTAGGTATATCCAACTGTTAAAAAAAGATTTCTATAGATTAAATGTCGAGTTATAAGGAATACAGAAATAACTGAGAATATGCAGTGTGTTGCGCCAGGGCTGAAACCAACAGGGTTAGCTTTAAATAGAATTCTGGAAATTTTGGAGACTTGCAGATGAATACAGTTACTCTTCTATTACAATTATAATATAATAATATATAGTTACTAAAATTTTTAAAAAAGACTAGACCTACCAAGACTATGCCTACTAACTTGTGCATCTGTTTCGTTCAGATTTCTTAAAATCGTCACTGCTGCCTGACCTCAAACAAACGGTACTCAGTAACAGGTAACTGTCCTCGTTTGTGTGTTATGCTACGTGATTTGTTTTTTCATGCTACGTGACTTGACACAAATTAGTTTGTAAATAAAAGCATGGATACACAATTTGGAATACACCGGAAAAGTTATTGTGGGTTGTTGTTTATATATTATTAATGTAGTGATGTACACATTTAAGAAGTAAAAGTTGTATCAGTAACATTATATCTTGATATGATAGGTTTTTACATTATGGTATGTTGTAATTGTTAATAACTGTTATTAAAATTATTATTCGAACTATTGTTCAATTATTGAGTTCAATATTAGTAACACATACGGGCTACATCATATCACAAATAAAGTCATCTGGTAAATTAAATGTTGTTTTTATGTAGTTTTTTTATGTTTTAAAAAGTACTCAACTAACCTGGACGAAGAACCAAACATAAATTCAGCCATATATATTATGTAAAATTGATTACAAAAGCCATATTCAATATCGGTCTAGATGCGTTTAGTTCAATACAAAATCAACGTTTGCGCTATTCACTGTAAGCAATGGCTATTATTTTAATAAAATAAAAATAATAATCATCAGCCTATCGCAGTCCACTGCTGGACATAGGCCTCTCCAATTTCACGCCACTTAGTTCGATCTATGGCTTCTCGCATCCAGCTCCTGCCAGGCTATTATTTTAGGTAGTGTCAATCCCTACCTGAATTAATTATATACGTAACACTAAACTTCTCAATGAAAGTTTTGTGTTAACTAACGATACTTAAGTACTTACGTCAGCCCTTTGTTCCCATTCAACAGATTTATTGTCTTACCGTCACGCAGTTTCAAGTTTGACATCTGAACTCAAACTTTGATAAATGTTTTCGTTTTAAATGTTCATTTGTTAATTTAACTTTACCTGTTCATAAATCTTGTTGTATTGAAACAAGTATTTAAGTTTTTACTGAGGATTTAGATTTTGGAAGTCTCGTACAAAGCCCACCGCTTGTTTGATGTTTATGACTAGTTTTGTAACAAAGCGAAAGTTTATAAAATACTATTTCGCTTGAGATCAGTAAGTTCCTTTTGGGTGTCATGTGAAAGATCACATGGCACCCAAAAGTCTGGCAATAAGGAAACTTTGTAACTTTAAGGTTACAAAGTTTCCTTATTGCCAGATTCATTAAACACGTACACACAATGATTATCTTGGTAGGTGTCTTAATTTATTGATTTACCATTGTATTATAAAGACAATAAGAATACTTTGACAGATCCTTTTTGCTTTTAGTCATCTAATTTTGAAATGTATTGACTAGAAAATCTCAAGGATGTTTATTTTAATTAGGGTTCTGTTCTGAGTTCACATTTTCATTGTAATATTAGTCCGTGAATAACTTTACTGTTTTTATGCAAAGTTATTTATACATCTGACCCAACGTCTGCGAGGAGTTCCTCACTTGGATGCTGGGGATATTCTAATTAATCTTATTTACACGATTCAGCTACATTTGCTACCCCACAAACATCAGTTGATGCTAGGTCAGAGGCTATTGCGATCCAAATCAAGATATGCGGGAAATTCCTGAGGCAATGAATTTGCGGTCTCCAAGTCGTATTTTTCATTTCGCCTCAATCATACTCAATATTTCTTTAAGAAATATGTACTTTTATTTGATTCTTCGCAAATTTTACCCTAATTCTGATAGTTTTTTAATATAGAAGCTATTCTTTATTATAGAAGCTTTATATATTACTATTTCTACATATATGAATCACATACAATACGAGTACACTGCAATATTATAATATTAATTTTATCAAACGCCACAACTCTATACCTCTAAAAATGATCAATCTTGCCTTTATCTCATCTTATAAGTATATGAATAATTCATAGCATTCAGGTTTATCCTTAGCACCAAGGCATTATTCATTTGTTTTCTAGATATATACCGCATATTCTGAAACCTGCGGCCCCGTAGGAAATTACATGAAGATATTTTTTCATCATCAGAAATGGAAGGCATTATTTCAGGCAGCTTCGTACACAATAAATGTGCCCATTATTCACTTGAGAATTCATGTGCAATATTTCTTACATTTCTTTTTCATGGTTTTTGTATTCCAAGGTCATTAAGCATTTTAAGGAGACTAAGATCTAAGAATATGTGCCGTATTTCGTATTGCCCTGAGGAATTGTAAAACATACACTGGTAATGTACACAAACTACAATTAGATTTGAGAAACGATAGTTGTAGTAATTGCATAATTTTCTTCGTGAAGTGGATACCAACGCTCATGACAGCGACGCTATTGATTAGAAACGGCACTACACTACGCATTACACTGCCTACTGGCTCTAAGTTTTCTAATTGTTTTGAGTCAGAATTTCTTTAATATACTGGTACATATGTATTTATAAGGTTGATTTGTGGTATGCTCATATTGTGTGAAGTTAAAAGTTATCGAAAGTATTTACTCCAAACTTTTGATATATTTAAATATGATTTTTTATGGAATAGGGGGCAAACAAGCATACGTATATCGCCTTACGGTAGGGTAAGCGATTACCGTCGCCCATAGATACCCGCAACACCAGACGCGACACAAGTAAGGGGAATTTGAACGGCAACATAACCTCACGTGATATATATCTCTCCATCTAGATAAACGACGTTGAATCCGTATTCTCACCCCTTCATTAACGTTTAAATACATGTTTTCGTACAAGGTAACGCTTTTCACCTTTAATTTATAGTGTAATTAGGCAGAATAAGTGTTCATGTAACATTAATGTAACCCACGATGTACGGTAACTGAATCTATCGATTACGAAAGAAGTTGGATTCCAAAATCAAACTAAACTTAATTAAGTTTGGATATCCAAGCGAATGTTAGAGATTAATGGTAATGATTTAAGAAACTTAATATGTCCATGCAGAATTTATATTACATACATATATTTGTTAACACTAGTTAGGGTGCGAGTTCATGGGGTAGCCTTCCTCCAGGACATGGCCTGGTTAAACGGCTCTTTATCAGATTATATTTAAGGATGCCGAGACCATAGAAATAGTTCCAATATCCATCTATATTGCTATTGATCATATGATAGTTTAACTTAAGCGTAACGTAACTCGACATGTTAGTAACTAACTAAAAGAAAGAAAATATAACTACAACAACAACAAAATAAAAAAGAAATACACGACTTCGTGAATGTAATAAACATATAATTAACACGTTACAATAAGCAAGGGCATTTATGACCCTTGAACTTTGTTACCAAGTTTTATTTTATTTTTTATTCCACTAAGAGAACACACATCTGTCATCCCATCATGTATGTGCCATTGACTTATAATGTAGCGTAGTTCTATTAATTCAATGGTATAATTTTCGGACAGGGGCGGGGCGACACTAATGTTTCATTTGCGGTGTGCAAATTATGTTTGAAACTCTTAGAGCTATAGACTACAACTAGATGTTTGAAAGTGCGCACATATAACGATTCGGTATCGGCCGACAAAAAAGCCAACCCGATTAAAAGTTTTGTAGTTGCAGGGGCACTAATGCAATCTTAGCATGGTTGACTTTCTAAATGCGTTCTATTTAGCTTAGCTTATAGCAAACCTAGAACGAGAGCGGTGATCAATTAATAATATTAACAATGGTATTTGTAATGAATAGTAAAGGAACCGAAGATCACTGCCGAAAAAGTTTTTGTAATATTTGATCGAATTCACATATTAAGTTTCCACAGATGGTGTTATATTTAGTTAACTGTGTTTATGGAACTGGGAAATGTTATTTTAAATAAATTCCACCTTTTTTATGCAAAATGCGCATAGGTAGCATAAAGTGCTTCGCGTATTAAATTTTAAAAAATGTGGGAGTTCTTTGTAAACTAGTTTAGCGGTTCTACTAATTACTTATCAAAGAATTACAACAAAGACGTTTATTATTCTACTTTCATAATATTTCGCGTGACAAACCTTTTGAAAACAATTAGTTTGGCTCGCTTAACATTTTCAATGTAATTTGTGACTTGCCACGCAGGACTTAATTAGACGTCTACGTCTATAAATTGTACCTTCTCATTTTCGGCTGTTCCGTACTTAATG
Source organism: Hyphantria cunea (assembly GCA_003709505.1). NCBI lineage: Eukaryota > Metazoa > Arthropoda > Insecta > Lepidoptera > Erebidae > Hyphantria > Hyphantria cunea. The sequence continues at coordinate 792,690 of PKRV01000251.1, read as the reverse complement.
ACGTCGTTTTAGTTTTAAATTGCATTGCGTTACGAAGACTTAAGTAGCAAGTTACGTAGAGCGTTCTAAATCTATTACTTGATTTATTTTGTTCACGGGCATTTTTTTTTTACTTTTCCCGCCTACTCTGAATGATGAAAAGCATAAGCAGAATCTAAGGGTTGTGGTCACCATACTCATTGGGAATACAGACAATGCAACATGGTGACCCACACTATGGCGGTCTGTTGAGATGCTTTTGCATCATTGAGCCTTCACAGATCCGACCTAGCACTCACCAACGAAAGACGGCAGCACGAATGCTGCCACATTTGTATTATCTTGAATGGCCTATTATAGCCGTACCGAATATGTTTTATGCTTTTTAACTGATATTATAATTAATTACGAAATAAACATATCAAAAATAAAGTTTTTGATATTTTTATTTCGTAATTAATTAATAATGTATTTGTGGCGACTTCCACATGCAAGACAACAGGCACAAAATACAGCGCCATCGACTGAAGATACCGAGTACCGAAGCAAAATCGCGCAATAGAAGTTCTCGCGCTGATTAGCATATATACAACATCATCCCAACATCCCAACGTCAACCGTTGGGCCGTGGCCTGCCAGGCATGAATGACCACCTCGCCTTGTCGGAGGATCCTTCCTTTGTGTTGGAGGGACATCACACCCTTACCTCCACATATTGTTTTTATTATCTATATTCTACATTATTATTAGAATATGACTGGGGTGTGCATGATAATTACCTTGCAACTCAATTGTTCAAAAATTAATCTTGTAAGCGTTTTATAAATAAATACTTTAGGTTGGTCTTCTGTGAGGGAGTAGTACCGCCCCGGTTTATCAAAGATCAAAAGCTAAAAGTTAACGTCAAAGAAAAAAAAAATTATAGCGGACTTCAGTCAATATAATGACAATGATCTGAGAATCGGACATCTATTTTTCATCCCCCTAAGTGATAAGGGTAGTCCAACCCTATTTTTTTTATTTTTTTTATGATACAGCAAAAAGAATACATACAACCCCAAATTTTCAACCCTCTACGATCAACCCCTAAATATTTTGCTAGTTTATAACAAGGCATCACACGGCCGGCAACGCACTTGTGACGTCTCTGGTGTTGCGGGTGTCCCTGGGCGGCGGTAATCGCTTACCATCAGGCGATACGTCTGTTCGTTTGCTGCATATATCATAAAAAAAATTAATTCAACACGTTTGTATTCTAGAGCATTTAATACATTGCAGAGCCACTGGAAAATAATATTGGTCTCAGATATTTCTATTAGTTCCCCGAAAATTTCAATGCTTGTAGATTAAACCAGATAAGGATGCGGGTTAATTCTCGTTAAGGCGCCTACGGCTCTTTAAAGCACATATACGTCTGCGTTTAAACGTTTTCGCTCAGAAACTGTGGGACAGTTACGAACATATCAAACATCCTAAGAGCTGCTTTATAAACGGACGCTATTGATCTCGTTTTTAATTAATTTTCGCCTTTTATTTTCTTGCCATTCTAACCAGGCCGTTGAGGTATCGATTGTCGTTTACAGTCTGCAACAATGGGTATTACGTTGTAACAGTTTTGTGGCTATATAACTTTGTGTTATCGTGTTCTGTTTATTTATTAGCTGTGTTGGTTATGTGAAAAATAATAAATCTCAATACTGCATTGTATACGTTCGCATTGAGGATGGTGACCGCCATTCTTGGATTCTCTACATGGTTTCCATCAGGCAGAGTAGACTCATTTTGGCAGCGAAAACATAAAAAAGTATCCCATTTCTTGGTTACAAAAATTAAATAATCGATACTAACAATTTTACTGTACTTTTCTGACTAAATTTTACAGTGAGCTATGAATTCCGCGTTTATGAGAAATCAAAAGGTTTTCACTCAACAGTGGCTGGTGCGATAACGCACGCAAATAAAAATATTTTTCGTTCATTCTACATAAAACATTTGAAGAGAAAAAAAATAGGAAAATAATCATTAGAATGTTTACTAGTAAAAGCGAGCTGCCTGCGCACCAATCAAGCGGCTCACTGCTCCTCTTAAAGTCCTCGTTCAATTAATACGCAAAATAAGGTATGGCAATGTAAAACAGTTTCATAAAATTAAATATAAATAATATTTAATTTTATGGATTTTATGAATGAATACAAATAAAAATTTCACTATATGATTTTGTATATGAATTAATAACAATAATTCTAGATTGTTCAAAATCATGAATACGGTATTTTCTATGTTTAATAGTAATTTCATTATTTGATTGACATATGATTTTGACGCTAGAACTACGGCGATATTTGTGCTTCTATTGGGACAGTAGCGAAATCTTGCAAATGCAACTTTCGGGGCGGTTGTGAAATGGTGAATGGCAAGTTCTTACTATATTATATAAAGTAAATAAAAAATAACTAGAAAGACAGTAAATAGTAATTTTAGAGGCCAAAAAGTAATGGGAAAAATGGATGTTATTATAAAAACTGGTTTTGAGAGTGTTAAGACACAAAATAAGCTTTCAGCCCCAAGTATACTGAAAAGAAATAAATTGGTTTTAGCAAAACACGCAAGGAATTTTGGAGAACTAAGAACTAATGGCATTAGTTATTTAATACGAACCAACATAATTCGGCAAACATCGGTTACGAGACGGGGAGCTTCTGCCATTATTACTTTCTTTGTTGTGGTATCCAAGACTTCCGTTGATGTGATATCTGCAGCTTTTGTGGTTCTACGTTTCATCATCTAGCTAGAACATGTGACTCTTTTACCTCCTGCTTTCGATATGCTTTAGGAAAAATCGTGCAAACATTACTCGCGCTTATTATAAATAGGCGTTCCTGTAAAATTATCGAGAAAAATTCGAAGATCTTGATAATTTGTCTTGGGGTTTTGGATACCATGGCGATCTATCAACACTAAAACACTAATAAAATATAATTGATTCCATTAATTTTTAAAAAAACTTACACCTCTCTTTTTATAATGGCTATTCATTTAAATCTTTGATCAAATCTAAACGCCACTTTAGAAAAAAAATACGCTGACTATTTTTGCTGTTATTTTTGCAGTTTAAAATACAACAACGACAATGACCTCTTTTGAAGCCACAGTGACAAGTTTCGCTAAGCCCATAGTGTTGTGCACTGCCACGGCAAGCTCTGTGATCGTTTCATATACCCCCACCCATACACTTCACACGATTCCAATAAACTGTGTGACAGTCACTGACGCTTCCTCAAACTTCTATGAATGCTTTGTAAGAAATGGTATATATAGTAATAAATATAATGAGAACAAAAGTTGTACAAACAATTACATTTCGTAGAAATAAATTAAGGGCTTACCGCTGATATTAACGTGATGTACTTACTCGGAAGGTTGCGCAAGTGCAATTTCATGTTAACCTTCGTGACGTCAGGAATTAGAATAATTTATACTCGACTAGTGTTACGTCAAAGATTCATTTATATTGGAAAAGGAAGGAATGTGTTTAAGTTACCCTCGTTACTCACTTTGTACGCTTTTGTACAAGGTAAAGTTAGTGTTTTATTACAAACTGAGTCACGACTTCGGCGAGAGCTATTTTTATCTTAAGACCTATATGACATTTATATTATGTAATGCAGATGTTTTTAAAAATCTGTTGTTTTTATAAGTGCTTTACCATGGAAAATGGTTTAATGACCTAAACTTTATAGACTAAAAAAAACATTTTTGTAAAATTTTGGTTCGAGTACGCAAAATTAATTCTGACAGCTATATGTTTTATTTTGGTTTTGCTTATTGTCTTATTTTTTATATTTGAATGACCCACTTGAAATTAATAATTAAATCCTAAGCACTTTGAAAAAGCCAAATGTTAACAGATTCCGCTCGACCCAAGACATTTATTACCTACAAAATTTCTCAAATCAAATTTATCTCAAAATTTTACTAGAAACATGCCGTACTTTAATAAATTATTGTGGACACGCACCAAATGTTTTCTGAATAAAATNGGTAACACAAGACTAGCTCCTGTGTTACCCGCTCGGAGGCAGGGTGAGTGCACACCGAGCTCGCCTCCTCGCACTTCTAATACGCCCTCTGCTAGAGCAGAGGGACGTCTAGAGTGCCCTCCGCGGCAGTCAAAGTTCGACTCCGTCTGGTATCCCATTTGGTCTGGAGTCTCCCTCTGAGCCAATCCGGCATGAGTGGCTCTACCGGCACAGCCCCAGAGATCATCGACCCACGCAAGCCCCCACACGACGACAACGTAGGGATACAGTTGTGGGGGAAACAAACCTAAGGCTACCTCAAGGATAAAATTTATACATCGCTTTTAAAGATACAAGTACTCAAACAAACAATGATATAATAATGTCGCGTCATTAAATACATAACTTGGTGCAGTTAGATGTGTGTGCAGTGTACTAACCATTTTTTTTTGCGTTTAAAGACAATGATGGCATAACTCATGTGTTACAAAAATATGCCAGCCCTATTTGCACATCAATACAACGGGAATGACTGTTTTGTTGGTTTTGCCGGGCTTTTTCCGCCCTTAGCCCCTTGATTGGGGCGTTGTACGTTGGGATGACTAACACATACGTAGTCACGATTTTATAAACTTCAAATTGTGTGGTGCGGACGTACACAAAATAATACAATCCTGATGCCTGTAGCTTTCAGTTAAACCTTAATTTAGTTGGTTAGTCCCAGGCTTTACAATTATCGAGGAAGGGTTTAGAAAGGTTCACGGCTACGTGAAGCTTTTACCATTTTGATTTACGTGTACTGCGGGAGGTCATAAAGCGTCGTATTTCAAAAGCCCGACGGCCTTATTTACACCACTAGAATATTCCAGTACTCGTGTACAAACGGTTTTTTGTACAGCGGTTTTGAGCATAAACCGTTGTGAAATTTTCTGTGGCAGTTGGCAAACGGAAAATACATATTAATCTTATCTCTATACATTTTCATAGAATTATATATAAATACTGTACCTTCGTTTACCTTAAGTTTGCTTTCATAGAAGCTTTTACAATCCCTTCTAAGCAGTTTTGTTCTGCATTAAAACTAACCTTTGTCCTTTGCTTTATTGCTTCGTCAGGGAAAACGTATATAAAAAAGTCTGGTAAAATATGTTTAAAATTTTATGATTATTTGATCAGACTGTATATCTTTAATACACGAAGTTTGAATTTTCTGGGATGCTCAATCCGACTAACTAAAACACCCTCGGGAGTAAAATTTGTAACAATGTTCAATTAAATAATTTCCACTCACGATTTTTTTCTTATTTTAAACTCATTACACAATACATATAAACTTATTTAAATAAATACATACGCAAAGGTACAAAATAATAGTATATTACATTTATGTGGATGTTGATTCTGCTAGTTGTTTTATAAAATGCCTACTCCTCCACTTTCCTCTTAAAAGAAAAACTATGTCCTTAACTAGGCCCTTTTGAATTCGAAAGGAAGTTCATTCCAAAGGAGAACTAATCGAACCACAAAACAAACTAAAAACAAACTAACTCAAAAGTATGGGATAACTTTACCTCTTTTAAGCAAATCATTTTTTTTAAATAGCAACGTATTCTCTATCTTGCGCTTCACAACATTCGCAACTTTCCAAATGAATCATTAGGTAGATAAGTCCATAATTTGTTTGGAATAAAATCAGAGCAATGAAACGGCCTATGCTACTAACCTAGATACGTCACTTCGCCCTTTGTGTTGCGCTTCATCGGCTCAAGCGCCTTATTGTGAAGCAATCAATGCGTTGGACGAGGTGCTAGCGTATACAATGCATCTTTTTCTTATATCATGTTGTTTGATGATCTATTTAAAATTGAAAATAATCACAAAGGTGATAAACAGGGCTCGGGGATTCATTGTTCTAGGATAATTTAATTTATTAAAAAATCTAATTGATTTTCTTGTCGTAATTATAAAATAATAGAAATACATAAAGGTAGTAGAATGCCATTCCTGACCTAAATACTCTGCTTGGCCCAGTTGCGATTAACCCTGCCGGTTTAAGGGACAAATTCTAATTAAGTTTAGAATAAACATTTAAGAGTGTATTCGGGATGGTCTTCTTATTTAGACCAGAGTCAAATAAATTTCAGATTTTGGTTTTGACAGAAACCGCTTATGTAAAACAACAGTTATCCGTAATCGCTTACTTACGTAATTAATAAATGTGTCTGATAAATTAAACTGTAAATTGTAAATTTTTATCAAAATTTCATTGTAGTTTTGAAATTATGACCAAGGATCAACATTTTACGTCTCTGATCCTGGAAGGCTATTGAAATACAAAGTATTATTATTGTACTCCGATATCGATGTGTTGATTGGAAATGTCTGGAGGCTTTTTCAATAACCATCTGCGGACTGTGTGCAATGCTTTACTGTTCGGCCGTGTGTATTGTTTACTGAAGTACAGTGGCTCTTATTGATCAGTCAATCCACACCAGAGCGAAAGCTCTTTGATAGGGATCTACTACATAATATATGTTTGATCTAATCAGTGAGATATTTGAAATTTGCGATGCACTATGGTAATTGTGGACATCTACACTAGTAATTACTACAATTGTATTAGTTATTTCTTTCGGTACTTAGATGGGTGACTGCTGGTGGCATGTTACTAAGAGCGTCTCCTTTGATTCGGAGGTCACGTTAAGCAGTCAGTCCCGGTTGTTATCATACGATAACAGTCGTGAAGCTTAGTTGGAGGCTTTCGAGCGGCTTAAAAACATCGAACGGCAAGATTCACGTAGCCACAACGTATTCTTGTCAGTCCCCAATCCGCGCTTGGTCAGTGTGGGGACGTATTGCCTTGACCCTCTCCTGAGAGGAGACCCGAGCCCAGCAGTGGGAAATTTATGAGTTGTTGATGATGATGAAACGTTTTATTTAATAGTGTTAAAACTCTCAGGTTTACAATTCTCGCAGTCACGTATTTCGATCCTTTAGCCAGTGCACTTTTAGAACTCGCCGACTACGAGACATGTCTAGTATTTTCTCAACTGTTATTACAGCTGTTAGTATGTTTGTAAGTAATACCAACGCATACAAGTTGGCTCGGCGCCATGCATAATAGTTGGAACTCCCGAATATTACTTCCTGGGACCTCAGTTGTACGATGTCTGTAATTTTTTCGATTCTTTCCCTTCTACATTTTAAATATACTCTTGTTGGAGATATTCCAACTTTGACTGTGAATCACGTGGTCAAGAATTGGATCCCTAACAAAACTAGCTTGTATGATGGTTTACTGCACATGTTTATTCCTTAAATTATAGATCTTGTAACTTCAAAACGATATGCCAATTACATAATTGGCATCTTATTTTCAGAAAACTTAATACTTTTCACAGTATTATAACAATATTATTTAATTTATTCTGTCATATATTCATCATATCATAATTCAGAACATATCGACATATAAGTCACCAAAAAAGTTTTATACTGGATTTGCTGACCAATTGGTGGATGTTCATATTTTCAGCATAGATTTGTAAAAAAAATTCCCGAAGGACCACCTATTTCATCTTAGATTAAGGCACATTATTTGATCAAATCAAAACATTTTTATATCTAAACAAATAACAAACTGCACGCTGAATGTGTCTCATTAATCTTTGTATTGTGTGGTTTGTTTGTTTTGTGACCTTATTTCTGCTCATACAAAACAACTCCATTTAGAGTTTCATTTTAGTTTATAGTATAGGTCTCACGGTCTGGTGAAATAGGGTTTGAAAATGCTCTAGATCCTTTAAGATGCAATAAATCATATTAATCTTGTACTATTAACATACAGTTGCTTTTTCTACTCTCCTTTAAACAAGATTTTCTGTATTATAGATTTAAGTATTTTTCTTGTAAACTTATTTCAGACAGAATATAAAACTGCAAGTAATGTAAATTTTAAATACAGTAGTAAATCTTTGTAGTACCTTGCTCTCATCTCGTACATGATGTCTGTGGTGTGAACGAGTCTCTGGGGCGGACTTAGAGCTCAGTACTTGTGCGATATTGAGGTATAACCTAACGTACGACGCCTTTGGGATTACCGCGATGTAATCATACGATATTTGAACTTTTTTTTATTCTTAATACTGCATTCCGTTTTTGTCTCTTCTGACGGCTATTCAAGCAAAGCTTAATAAAGATATTTTGCTGAAAATTAATAAAATTAAATAAATAGTTTATTTTTCTCAAAACGCATAATATTGTGATGTTTTTATACACTGACTGCAAAACATTTTTACTTCAGTGGATGTAATGTCCGACCATCCATAACTACAAAAGCCGCTTAAAAACTCGTAAATGTAAAACATGAACAACCTTAGATTTTCATTTGCATAAGATTACCAATTAGTGGTATTGAATTACTAGTACTTAATATTATGTGGTAATTCTATACTTATGTGAGCTAAGTATCAAAACTTACTTATTCATTTAGTTTTGTTCGTTATTGACGAATGTGGTTCTTCGATTATGTGAAAAATTTTGCCTGCCGCAGTACTGATAAATTATAAACTTATAAATTTTGGTCATGATTGTGAATTATAAGGTTATTTTTAATAATTTTTCCATATCAAGCGCAAACCAAACCAAACCCTTACACGAAAAACAGTAAAAACCTATTGACAATTTTTTAACACTACCTTAAAATAAATTTGAATGTTGAGAATCGGTGATACCTGACAACGAATCTGCGATAAATTGTTTGACTAAAAGGAACGTGTCTTTGGTGGTTAAAGCCAGTCACGTTAGCAGCTATAAACACGGTTTTACGATAAGTTATATGTTTACTTTTCATCCCCTTTTATCGATATTTCATTTAAGATCTTGTCGGTTTCAAGAAATTCACTTTCTACTTTGAGTTTATATTGAATTTAAAATATTCAGGGAGGTTATTTAATATTAAGTCGGGAGAGAACTAACAAAATATAAAGCGGATTCTGAGTGATAGTTCTGTTTTAGTCTTTCAAATCCCATATGTGAAGCCGTCTATTCGCAATACACTCTCGACTTCTTTCATTTTTAATGCTACCTCTTTCGAGATCAATTTTATCTGCCATTAGTTTTTTACCTTTGATTGGCTAAATAATACTTTTTTCCTCTCTCTATGCTTCTACTTTAATACATGTAATACCAGCTCTAAAATAATCTCTAAAACTTGTACCCTTTATAAATAATAGTATACTATACATCTATACTAATAATATTACAAAGAAGCAGGTAATGTTTGTAAGGTAGTAAGGGGTAACTTCTGGATCTACTGAATCGATTTTAACCCTTTCAGACCTGAATTATTTTTCCCTCTTATAAGTAAGGAATTAAAACATTTCAGTTAAAATAGACCAAATATAACACAAAAATATATATTATTGATTATGTGAACAACTGAGTGCAACTGCATTAAATTACACTGTTTTAAGATATTCAAATATGTATTTTTATGTACTTAGTTGTGGATATCAGGTCTAAGGGTAAAAATAATATAATGGGTAGAAAGCCACATTATTTATTAGTGTAACTCAGAAAATGATAACCGCGATATCTGACATACCGGCGGAAGGATCCTCAGCAGAAGGTAGGTATTTATAATTTCCCGAACCGTTCTTGTGAGAAATGTTTCACAGTACTGTTTATACGCTTCATTTAATACATTTGTTGTCTAGAATTATTTAGCATTGCAAATACAAGCAAGAAGTTATTCTCGCAAATTTGCAAAGTACCACCAGGCATTGAATTGGCACTGAAACTTGGGCGTTCGGGTTTTCAACACAGCCTTATAGCTCAACTCAGCACATAAATTTTAATTTACAATTTATATTGCTTTTGGAAGTAATACAGGGTACAGGGTATATATGAAAGTTTAAACTAACACATACATTGAACGCGCAAGTATTACTGAGGCTACTTGATCTATACGTTATCATCATCACCCTTATCATCTTTCTGACTTTGTACATCTTTTACCTGGGGACGGTGTATTGCGAAGCAGTATTTTAGTGCTTTACTATTGCTAAAATAATTTTCTCGGTTTAGTAGTACCAGAGATTACCCCCTAAACCTCAAAAACATTACCTCTTTATAATATTAGTATAAATAAAGCTAACGAGGTATATACGAGTACTACCAACCATTATAGCTACTGGTTGTCGCTTGCACTAATATACCTGCTACAAACTTCTACGCTTTTGCTACGTCCGACGTAGCAGATATTAACTCAGAATTACATACATACTAACCGTTCCTCCTAGTTTCACTTGCGTTCATGATAACTACATTCTTAGTAACATAGTTAAATTAATACTCTAACCAAGACGTTTATAACAATTTGTTATTCAAATCCAATTGCCTCTTCTACTGATACGAACGTTTAAACAAATCATGTGCTGTTGAGAGCAAACAGTACAAATGATCCTAAATAGTGATCTTTGACCATATCATCATTTTTTGGGCCCGTCTAATGAATACCGTTAAGCCGTTCCATTATCTGGCAGCCTGCACTGTAAAATCTTTGTCATACAATATGGAAGTGCGTGCAGGGATAGAAACCATTAGCTCTAATGATTCCGACCACCCTTAGGCTCTTAGATGTGTGACACCGAGGAAGGAATACAAAACGTTAAGGGCAAATGGATTGAATGGCAAAATAATAATGGTCTATTCATTTGCTTTGAACATGGTATACAAAGGTGTTACATTTTATAATTTTTGAAGCACATATTTCGCTAAGTGTTATCGAGTATAGAAAAGAGAGGAGATTTGTAATTTTCACAACCATAGATAGAAAGTCGCGAAATCTTCGGACTGAACTCACCGATTCAAACACTTTCCTACTAACTTCACCTAATTATATTATACTCTATAATAACGCACTATCAATCAGAGCCCCTTGATTCTTAACACACGCACTAATGTATAACGTAGTATTGATTTTTATACAGTTGTGGACTACAAAAATGGCCTATGATTGATTGATATTAAGCTACTTTTAACATGCTATTGTTACTCTAGTTTCACTACACCGTGGTCCTAATTTCAATGAAAAATCAGGACATCGATGTTTAATATTTATGGTCTGCGGATCGTTCTAACTTGTCTAGCGGTTGACGTATGCGAATGCAAAACAAAAGATTTCGGGTTTGAATTCCGGGTCGGGTGTGTTTAGTGTTATTGTGTTTTTCTGATTATAGAAATACTTAATAAAAGCTCGGAGTTTGGAAGCTGGGGTCTGAACCCTCGTGCCTCGGAGACGTAAAGATGTCTTACTGCGCCTGATCTCTCCGCGGTCGTGTCGGTTAACCATCCCCTCGGATTATGAGAGAGAGGGAACAGAGAGTGCACCTAAGTTCGCTCACACACTAGTGCACTATAATATCTCCTGCGAAATTGACTGGTATCCGTTGAGACTAGCCGCCGTTGCCGAAAGGTTCGGAGAAGATCAGCATCACATTTAGAGACTACGATGAGTTAACTTTAAATGATGAAAACTTTACTACCGAAAACCTAAAAGTCTTTAACGGATCGTTCGTTATGACTGCCTTTTTTGTTCACCACGCAATACAAAAAAAAACAAAAAAAAGTTAGCAAAGCATTGTTGGTAAATCGCAATACTTTTACCGTAATGTAATTAGGACAGACAACACGAGCACTTATCTGGCCGCGTACCCATGCACCTACGTAACAAATGGCACAGGAGCAAGAACAAAGAGGCTGAGGCAGGTGCCGCGTCCGAGTGACCTAAAATGCAGGTGCCAGCTTCGTTTTGTTTTATCTCTGATAAGATATAGACTGACAGCGATTTTATTATACTATGTATTTATGAATCTCTTAAAAACATCGCATTAGATTTTTCTTCTAATTTTTTTTTATATCAAGATTATTTTATTATGGATACCACAGAAGTAGAAGTCTGTTTCAAACATACCTTGCCAAGTCACGGCGTTTTGATTGATCATTTTAATCTATCACGTTTTCTTTCTTTATTACATGGAATGTCCAATTTTGATAATGTTGTACATAGTTTTATCAGATAAACCTGTTGTTAAGATGACTGATGAAATCTATAAAATTAGTAAACTACTGCTTTCGAAAAATACTGTTGTTTTTTTTATAATTTTAAATACTTGATATTTTTGGGTGTATTCAAGAATAGGAAAGAGATTTATTTTGACTATAGGGAAACATAAACTTGGTCCTGTTGTACTTCAATTTTGTACCTTGTAATGATGTAAATGCTACTTAAGACTCAGATTTATGTTAAGTAACCAAATTTTTCTTTAGTTCTATATAAAATTTTGTAACTATTCGATTTTTAAATTTTGTTATTTAATGTTTTACTTAACATTTTATGTCGCAAATGTCAACTGTTTAAACATTTTCATTTCATATTTATGACCTAAATGATTACATTCCCTAACATTTTCTTCCTTTAGACGTTCGACCACGTGGAAAGATTCTACTTCACGGGTGACGAAATTTTCTTAAAACGGTACCTTTAAAGTATTTCTGAAATTGTCTTCGTTATGTCAAAGCAAGATCGTTTTTTTTTCGTATCAAATTTACGCATGTGTATGACATTTAACATTTTAAGATGCATCATACTTAATATTAACAAGCAAAAAAATTAAAAAACTAGAACCCAACTAGGTTAACTTTAAATAACCTATATCAACCGGGCCATTAAAACGAATCTATTGGCACTTCATTTACAAATTGGTTCAGTAGTCAAGGTGCTACGTTGGAACATACAAATATACATATATAGATAGCCACAACTATTACCCTGCCCTTTGGTTTCGTCGGGTAAAATAAACATAAAAACTGTTAAACTCTGCTAAACAGCGACATAGACGAGGAAACGAGATAGCCAAAAATGAGGGTCTCTCTCCCTTTTACAGAATGTAAACAACACTAGCAGTAATACACACTTAAATGGTTTTCACCCAGTACAATTACAATAGCTTTACCAACATCAACAACTTTAGCAACTTTAACAGCATACTGCTGGTTATAGAACTCTACCAAATCACTGCTGTGTTACTGTAGTTCAATTTCAAATATTATATATGATGTGTTACTTTAAACAAACCTAAAATTTCATTACAAAGTTTAATTATCTGCTAAAAGTTCAAGGCTTAATGACTAAATGCAGGGAAAGTTTAAATTATTCAATGTTTGCGCTCGTTAATTGTCGAGATGCGGCACAACCCCAATCGATAGGAGGAAAGCGCATATGTTTGTGGTTGATTAAGAGATTTTCAGTACTTCAGACATCCTTATCCTACTGATAAGAGCCTAATATGTAGGAATAGGTTTTGAAGTGAAGCGTTCGGTTTTGAAATGGAACTTTGTTGTAGTGGAAACTATTTTGCACAGATTTGTAACTTATGTAATTAATAAATTAGATAACCCTCATTAAGATTATGATTTGAACCTAGTCTAACATTTTATAATATGTTAGAAAAGTTTCGTTTTCGGACCGGTTTTCGGACGTAGAAGTGCTTTCTAAGTGCAGCCGACTCAACTCCTCAAAGAGAAACCTCTATTGTTATATCCTCCTGTAATAACATTATAAATTTAACTGCCTCGTTGGTCATGAGGTTTGATTCCCAAGTTAGCCCAAATGTTTGTATGTTCTGAAAATATTTGTTTGTGAGTTTAGGTGTTTTCTATGTATAATTTGTATGTATTTTAAAAAATTTATATATGTATTAATATCAGTTGTCTAGTACCCATGGTACAGGCTCTGCTTCGTTTGGGGTTAAATGGCGTTCTGTGTCATAAATGTCCGAAAATATTTATTTATTGATTTTTTAAATTCACTGAAATTTAAGTAGTTCGTATGAAACAGAAAACTAAATTTTAAATGCATATTCAGTTTTAAATGCTTTCCTACATTTATCCTGATACTTATTTTTAATCACATGCGTACAGTGTGTGATAGTTTATAATTTAAACTAAATCTTATAACTAGGGTGAGCCCAAATAGTTTCCCTTCCGACCAGTGGCCGTTACAAATTCCCATATTATCAAAGAGTAAGTAGTTTGGTGACACCACATGTGGGTACATATTGTGTAACCCATATGTGAAGTATTTATAAATGGAACAAGTATTAAGATCACTCGTCTGTTGATTTCACATGTGAAAATTAAAATTACTGTAGTAATGTTTATTGTAACCCTAACGTGTGACGTCATATTTTTTTGTAGCACAGCCAGAAATAGGAAATACATATATATATAAAAGAAAGTCGTGTTAGAGTATTTATAACTAGAGAACGGCTGAACTGATTTGGCTGAAAAATAGTGGGGAGGTGGCTTAGAATCAGAAGAGGGACATAGGATTTTTACGTAGCATTTTTTTGTTTACTTTTGGCGGGTCTCAGTAGTGCTTAGTAAAATTTATATTGCTAGTGCAATATGTAGAGATGTATCATGGAGTAGAATTTACAAACATATTTTTTGTTGCAACTTGGTGCACTAGAGAAATGAGATTGAAAAAAATATCTAAAATGTTTTGTTTTGATTCGCTAAGAGCAACGACAATAGAAAATGATTAGGAATTTTTTCACTTTATCTCTGATTATTTTTTAAAAAAGAAAAAGGGTTACATGCTTGATGAATGACTCTTAATGACGCTGACGAATCGCATTGAGGAATTGGACGATCGCCATCCTCGTCCGAGCTTAAATTGCTGACTTGATATCTAGTGCCAAGCTCTATTCCACATTTATCTTAACAAAGTAAAAGTTGTACAAACTAAAATAAATAGTATGGCTTGTTATACAACAACAAACAAATTGTTATTTACTACGAGTTTTTATATTAAGTTATAAAATGCCCAAAGGTAAATCAGTTATTACCCGACTGAGAAAGAAGGAGGGTTATGTTTTTCGAGTGTATGTATGTATATTTCTATGGCAAGCCCTAGAGGCTATACGGCTTGTCATATTTTTATGTGAGTGTGTCAATAGATTCGCCTTAGTCGTGAGAGTGACATTGGGTACATCAAAATGAAAAAAAAAACAAAATTAAGGAATTTCAAAATACATCGAGTGTGGTATATGATATTGCCACAGTTGTTTTTTTTAACAATTCATTACTTGTTTAGTTGTCTTGTTAAAAAGACCAAGCAGTTATTCTTACTTGCAATAAATTTTTAACTAATTTAGGTAACTTTGTTTTTTACATAATGAATCGGTAACATTCCCTTCCATATTTAGTCGTAATTATGTACTTATCTCTCGTGCATTCGTTACTAGTAGCTATAAATATAATACATTAAGTTGTTTATATTTAGGTAACTTTGTTTTTTACATAATGAATCGGTAACATTTCCTTCCATCTTTAGTCGTAATTATGTACTTATCTATCGTGCATTCGTTACTAGTAGCTATAAATATAATACATTAAGTTGTTTATATTTAGGTAACTTTGTTTTTTACATAATGAATCGGTAATATTTCCTTCCATCTTTAGTCGTAATTATGTACTTATCTCTCGTGCATTCGTTACTAGTAACTATAAATATAATACATTAAGTTGTATTTTATCTTAGTCGATATAAATCTATTAAAACCGTCAGTATTTTAACTAGTATTTTTGACATAAATTATGCTACTATAATAACTGCAAAAATGTCAGTCTGCGTAATCCTAAATGTTAGTTATTAATTGTTTTGTTTGTCTGTTTTTCATAGCTCCTTCCTTATTGTCAGCTTCTCTCAACAGTTTCAACAACCAAAATCTATTAATATAGATATCAAGACAAAGAATTGGATTGACCCATATAAGTTAAAACAAAAATACCAGAGAGGCAATAAAACGAATGAGCACACGAGTGCTTTTTGACATAAGTTGACATTTCTATTATGAGGCTTAGCAGAGTTATGTTCAGACCAAGTTTCAGAGATTTCAACATCATAATCCATGGCGTTACTTACTTTTGTTGTTTGTAATTTATGTCTGTCGGTTTTGATAAAAATACAAAATGAATGCGACGTGTATGATGAGGTTGGACTGTTATTTATTGAATTTTTCTGTTATTTGTCGAACTCTGTGGGGGTACTGGGAACCTCATTTTCCAAGTAAAGATTCTTCTTGTTTCAGTAACTTGTCCCATTAAAACCTTTGAGCTACTTGTTGACCATATATGTGCAGTATATTTTTGATGACTGACTGACTTTCTGACCTGATGGAAAGTATGAACAAAATCCAAGAGTCTGTCATTTTTTATAGATTTTTTGTCATAGTTACAGTCAATACCCAACCAAGAAAATTACTTACACTTATAATAAAAGTCTCCCAATGATTAAGCGTAAGAATCGCCACCCAGTTTTCTTTTCGTTTTTCTTCGCTTCTATGATTGTTAAAGAGGACTTTGATTACTTTAACGATTTAATTTTAGAATGAAAAAAGGAATTATATAATAAGAACTGGGTTCTACAAAATGTTTGCAGTTCGACCACACGATAATTTTCTAATTAGATTGCAGCTAGTGCTAAATTGCATAACGTAGACAGCGTAACAACCTCGTCAGCTGTAATTTAGGAGCTACGGATGACGTCACGGAGTCAGGAACTTTGTAATATGCAGTTTAATTACCTCTTTCACTCTCTGTGATTTCAATCATATTCAGTATTCCCTTTTGCAATGCACTTGTGTCTGTAACTGGCACAATATCAAAATTGTCCTTATAAAAAAGGTATTTAAGCAAAAATCGCATGAAACAGTTTATTTATGAGATTTACACAAATATTCCTGTATATGTTCCAATATATAAGTACCGTTAACTTTTAACACAGGTATAAGCAATAATATCGTGTAAAAAAGGCCTTTGTTGTTCTCTCTTTTGATTTTCTTTTAACGTTTACACGTGTTCTTTCTTTACACATAATACAATATCTTTTGAACTGAAACTTGAACATTCCTCATTTTATCAACAAAGGTAAACGCGACGAAATAGTTTACAAAGTTTTCCTCGTCCTCGTATCATATTATGAGCG
This sequence comes from Hyphantria cunea, assembly GCA_003709505.1. Taxonomy (NCBI): domain Eukaryota; kingdom Metazoa; phylum Arthropoda; class Insecta; order Lepidoptera; family Erebidae; genus Hyphantria; species Hyphantria cunea. Next base: position 775,638 of record PKRV01000251.1, on the reverse strand, counting down.
ACAGTGACAACGTATTAAGGAAAGGTGCAGAAAATAACAGAGTGAAAGTTGGAAACTCTCTGTTTGGGAGTTTTATATTACGATGTCACAATGGCGCCTAAAATATCGTATGTTTTGTGACATTGTGAGCAAATATGTTTTACACGACAAAATTTTCCTTCTTGCTACCTTTGCCTTCACGTAAATATTGGTATCTAAAAAGTTTTTATAGTTCAATTAAGAGCATTATGATTATAGCAACGTTAATTGAGAGGGCAATAAGGCGGCAAAGGCAGTTTCCAAAAAAGAACGCGCAATTTTTTTTTTATTTATTGCTCTGTATCCAACACGAAAATTCACTTTTAATTTACGTACAGTTATGACACCTGGACAGGAAGAAGCTTGTTTCACCAACAGTGCAATAAAGCAGTAAAAAAATGGGCGCCTCTAACTCATGTTACTGCCCTCTCAATTACCACGGCGATACAATCCTTGAATGTACTTTAAATTTACACCACATGGAAATTCTGTCAGGAGTAACTAGAGAATGCACATTAGTATACCTAACTAAACACTTAATATTATTTCCTATTAACCACTGAGAACTTCATAAAAGAATACAGGTATAAATAGCCTTTCAGTTTACGATACGACAAAAGCGATATCGGAGTTTTCTACAAACTTGTTTCAACTTTCTGTTTCTTTTTCTTCCCTAAAGATTTGAAGTATCTGAATTGTGGCGAACTTTCTTAAAGGTTATCTACAGAGATAACGATTGATATTTCTTTACTTACTGTCGGCCAAGATAAATAAGTAATATTTCACACAAGTTTACGCACAGTTTGTATCTTGACCAAAAGTTATATACTTGTGATATGACGTTCATTATTTGTTTGTAAGAAACTTTCTACTGAGTTGATATTGATCCTTAAAGTTATAATATCACGATACGAAATATTATTTATCATTTCATTGATCAGTTTCATAGAGACTTAAGCCCAGATTCACCACCGGCTTATAAAATCCCTGATAGACTAATTAATTAACTTCTCTATAAAGTATCTACAGATTTCGGTTTCACGAGTCTTGGATAGAGATACACATCAGGTTCACAAATACATATATCGGTAGCTTTTATCTGTAAAATACTTTTATATAACAGATAGTTTGTTATTTTGTCAGGAACTGGTAAGAGCCCTCAGTATTATTATAGTATTTTAGATCAAGATAATGGGTCTAAATTTTATCTAAGATTTGTTAATAAAATACTTTAAAACTAATCCGTTTGGTTGAATTTTTATTGAATAGCCTATAACTTCTTATAAGTCTAAACTAATGTTTTAAGAAAAGTTATCAAATTATACCTTGAAAGTGTTTTTAAATAAATGTCATTTTTTATGAAATAGTCAATAAAAAATCTGTTTATGTTTTGCAAATTGTTCTTGAAATAATGTTGACTTCGGATAGTTCTACTGCTATCTAGTATCAATCTAGTTGTACATAAAATTTGTGACCTTGAGATAGACTCTGACAAACGTTTCTTCTTGGGCAAGTTGGTTTATTAGTTCGGCTGATATAAATTTTCATTGAAAGGCTGACTTACTCTAGTAGTAAGTCAGCCTTTCAATGAAAACTTATTATCATATACAGAGACTGACCTGTCGGTCTAGTGGCTAGTACCCCCGACTGGAAAACTGGAAGTCGTGGTTTAGATTCCTTCCCAGGACAAATATTGTGCGAAGAGTTATTTTTGACCCTCTACATTTTTTTCTGAGTCTGGGTGTAATTTATTTATGATTCGTATATAAATATTTAAGTATGTTTGGTTATGATAATGCAGGTTCTGCCTAGTTTGAGATTAGACGGCCCTGTGTGAGATGTATCTGTTTATTATTATTAATAATTAGCTGGATGAACGTACCTCTTTTATACCTTTGACTGAATTAAAATTAAAAATTTAAAGTTAGTGAATATGACGTAAATTTAAAAGCGAGGGTTCCTTTTTATTATAATGTATTATTAGCTACTGCCAGTTTTGTGTGAATTCTCCAACTTTATTCTCACTACTGTTCTTTTATAATATGCTTGAATAATATACACGAGAAATTGGATGGGAAAAGTAACTATTTGAAAAAACTTTCAAGTTGCATTGTATGCATTTGTGCATCACTAGATAGAAACTGAATAAGTATTACAATATTGTCACGTATGTCTTCACGATCTTGGCTTAATCTGTCATTTACATACCGTGACAACCGATTAGTAATAACTTTATTAGTATTAAATAGAAGAAAAATTCTCTGCACTCTCATTCAAACAAAGGAACTGATTGCTCAGAATACATTCTTCAGAAGCATTAGGATTTTGATCACTTGTTTTCTCAACATAAATGAATGACGCTCACAGCTGCTCTTATCATAATTTGAGATACAAATATGACTCTTAAAACCTTCGCGATATAGTACAGATTGGTTTGAAGTGTGGTGACACGTTTGTTAATCAATGAGTCGTCTTTACATCTGCCGAATGGAACATTTCGGATTGATTGGGACAAATAAATTTCGTTTTCGAACTGTGTTTACTCACCTGTTTCATTCCGGATATTTGAATGAACATTTAATTGACGTATTTTATAAAATTGAGATGGCTCTATTGCTTTATGAAGTCCCTGTTCAATCGATATACTAAAATGTACTTGTGAAGCCTTTTTATTTGCTTATAGATAATTATAAATTAGATAGATTGCACAGACAACGTACAATTTAGAAACGAAATTTCTAAAAGGTGTGTCTTCCACGACTTTTAACTTACCCAAGGATACCGATTTCAAAAATAATTATAAACAAATAATATATATACATCTAACACACAACGCCATCTAGTCCCAAACTAAGCTGAGCTGAGCTTGTATTATGTGTACTAACAAAATAACTGATATAGGTAAATAAATATGTACTTTTTATTGTAAATACATACATATTATACATAGAAAAAACCCCGACTCCGAAACAAATATGCAGATCATACAAACATTTGGTCCGACCCATGAATCGAACCCGAGACCACACGCACAGCAGTTGCGTACGCTACCACTGCACCAACGAGACAGTCTCACTAACTTTAACTATCTTTTGTTTAAGGTTCGGGGAAGTCTTACACTATGATGGGCTCTTCGGGTTCTGATGAAGGTGGTATCATTCCACGGCTATGCGACACCTTGTTTGAAAGGATCGCAATACAACAATCGCCACCAGCTCTCACTTACAAGGTAAGATTCTTAATTCAATATTTTGGATCACATTTTTTGCTTTCTTCTCATTTGTAACTGACAATCCGGTTAGAAGATAAAGAAAGTAAGAGAACCTAATTCTAAAAAGACTTATATTTACTTTAATTGCTTATCACACGGTTTGAAACGTGCGATCACAAGAGGAGAGCCAGTTTTTGATTAAAGCACAAAATTTGTCACAGGCCCGCTGTTGCTTCCGCTCGTTACGATCGAAATGAAGTTTTCGACAGAAGAAGCTACTTTTTTATAGTAAAGTATTATTTAAAAAAACGGGCGAAATTCTTTTTAAGTATCTAAATTGTACGAAAGCCCAAAAAAGAGATGAAGTTTTCGTAATAACATAACAATGAGATCAGTATCATCAGTATCTATTGCAAGTCAGTATCTATCATATATCGTGAATACTTAAAGTTATTTATAGTATACGTCCCTCATTAAGAGTATGACATATGAGGTGCTAAGTTTACGTAACAGGAACGTGCTCTTGAGAACTGTGAATTAATGAGCCATCATCTGTCCTTATTCCTTATAGCAGTCATTAACGTAACTAGTGTGGCAGCAAATTGACCTGATAATCTCTTAGTTGCCGTTTGTTATTGCTACAAGATGATTAATGAAACTAAACACACCTTTTATATCTTTGAAATTAACTCTAAATTCTATTTTTTCTTGATAGAGAATAGTGATGAATCTCCTTCATACGATATAAAATGACATTTAATTTTGAGTTGTAGGTGTTTGTAGGCGATGGTAATCACTTTATATGAGGCCCGTCTGCTCGTTTTTTTTATGTAAATAAATAAAATAAAAACAGATGAGTGGTATAGGAGAATGGAAGAAAAAAATTTATTGCATTGACCCCAAATAAGTTGGGAAAAAGAGAGGGAGATGACGACATACGAATAACATTGCCTGCTATTAGAATATGATATCCCTGTCTGGGTTTCATCGTTTGAACCGTGACTTTTACTTTCTAATTAATTGTATGCCATTTGTTCCAGCATGAGTTTTTACCTACACAATTGTTAAAGCTACTTCATCTTTTCTATATTTAACAGCGTTAAATCATAAATCATGTAACTATTTGTCCAGGTGGAGGTATCATATATGGAGATATACAACGAGCGTGTTCACGACCTACTAGATCCAGAGACGACACGTCGGTCACTCCGCGTGCGTGAACATGCAGTCCTTGGCCCTTACGTCGACGGGCTCTCACAATTGGCTGTCACGTCCTTTCAGGTACCTTATTCAATTATTTATTTCTGTCAGTACCGCTATATCTTATGCCAGAAGGTAAATTACCAAGTACCTTTTTTAATCGAAGACAAAAAGAAAGGTCAAAGTTTGGCATTCTATGTATGTTTGTATGTTTCACCACAGCACCTAAATTGCTAAACTGATTTTAAAGAGCAAAGTGTCAAAAAATCATAACATGTTGAAGTTGAAATAGCAAAAAGTAAGATTTTTCTTTAAGTTGTATGACTGATAAGATGTCATGATACCATAAGCGTCTCCGTAATTAAGAGGTTTCGAAAATAGATACATGTACGTAGATTATCTATAAATGTAAATAATTTTCGAAGCCTAATTTAGAATTAGGAATAAATACTTAGGAAACTTAGAGAATACCTTTCTAAATTATTTTATGATTAACTATTATAACCACAATAATCGTAGAAGTTGCCAATAAAGTGCAGTAAATATAAATCTCAAGTATTTCAGTCTCGTTACGATGAGACAATACAATCTTACGACGTTACTTTTCATTGTTAAGGGTTGAAACGATATTTTATTCGCTATCTTCTCGAATGGTAGTTCGTAACTATATTTTAATTAAGTTAAAGACGTACGTACTTATATTTTATACTGTATTTAATTGTATGTTATTGCTTTGAGCATTTTCTTTTAGCTAACATAAAGTATTTAAACAATTAGCGTAGTTTATGCATGCTAAGCCAAGTTCAACTTTATAATAAAGGGGTTTGAAGTTTAAAATTGACTAAATGATCGTATTCGAAGTTCAATATTAACGAAATTTCTCTCCTTAAAGTAATTACAGGAAACATGAGTATACGTAGGTAAGCCCTTTGATATTGACCTTCATGTGTCACCTTACTGGCCGCTTTTAAATCACGTGCCGTATGTATTAAGGAACCATATTAGACGATCGTATTCAAAATGTTGTTACATGTATGAGAGATCAAACGATAAAAAGAGTATTTTCGGTATTAAAGGCTAGGTTTTATCGAGGGATCGAGTACATACGATTTTTGGTAAAATATTTTATTATTTTCTGTTATATGATAAAGTAATTTGTGAAATAAACAGTAATGTTTACCATCAGGGAAGAGTTAGAAATTCAAATGCCGAACTTAGACCTCTAATGACATTCACAATCACGAACTTATATAACCTGAGAATTAGTTCTGTAGTATATGGCTATAAAATAGTTTCCAACAAGTGTTATTAGTCAAAGCATGATATCTATAATATAACAAGGAAAATTGTAAAAAAATATAATCAATACTTTTGACATAATGTAATATAACAAGGAAAAATGTAAAAAAATAGAATCCGATTACGTCAATAATTATGACATAATGTATGTAGCCTATGTTACTCGGAACATTAAAACAAACCCGTTAAAACGTTCGTTCGGTTTGGTAGTAGGAAACATACATATGTAGCTAAATGACTGCTTACTACCTTTTGTCGGTAAAAAACGGGTAAAAATACGGTGAAGTTTTTGAAGTCATTCTGAAAGGCTTTTTGATAGCCGAGATCACACGTAAATACATATGAAGTTCATATTCTAAACGCAAAAAGACCACACCTTAAAACTTAAAGGACTAAAACTTTTACTAGCAAATATTTTACGAACCCGTTCATAAAAGTCCAAAGTTAACCTGACCATAAGTAAAAACTTCACAACTTTCCACTATACGGCTAAACCCATTAAAATAACTTGAAGGATACTGTTCTGATCCGGACATTCATTTGATTTTAAAATAGTTATTATGATAATGACGTTTTTTTAATATGTATGAGCCTGTCAAGGTGACTCTAGTCTGCCTGAAAGCATGAGCAGAATCCAAGAGTGGTGGTCACCATACCCATTGCGAATGCAGACAATGCAACAATGCAGCTCACTATGGCGGACTATTGAGATGCTACTTCTGTTTTACCTCTTCGATGGCTAGAATTTGAAAAGCACATGCTATAACATGATTCATGATGCAAATGAGAAACTATTCTTGATGTGTACACTTCCTACGCCACGTACTAATTAAAATTGCAACGCTAAAAAATTAATCTGCATACGTATAAATGCCATTAGCCAAATAATGGCCCTTAACGTCGGCATCGCAGTGCGTTGAAATTGATACCCATCAATTGCCGTGATTATTGTACTGGATATTTTTATTGTTAAATTTTGTACGTAAAGAAAGGTCAAACCTCTTTTTGACCTTTAATTGCAATTTATTGTTGAACGACACGCCCTTTATTCTACTTTTAGATTAAATTTTCATTGCCTCATAAAATGGCTTAAAAAGCTCACAATCAGGCTTGTTTCTTTTTTTGAAAATCACACTATTGTTACAAATTTTCTTCATGTAATGAGCGGCTACCAGTTCTTATAAACACAGTCACAAAACTAATACATTATAGGTTTCCGATGTTGTTTGTATGCAATAATCATATAAAGCTGGTACTGGTATAACTGTAGTAATGTAAGTTGCTCCTCAATCCATTCGACTGGAAATCCACCCTTACATAATTATTTAGGAAGATTATTTAGCTATATCGGCGAATTCAAAGTAGTAAATAAACGAAATAAGATAAATGTTCCAATAAACTCCTACAAATGTCAGGAGTCAGAAGTCTAACAAAATTAGTCATTGGCACGAAAAATCGCTTTCATCGCGCACTAGGCGTATTGGACAGGTTCATTAAGAAGGCTTAGAACCGCTTTAGTAGGGCTTTACTGAATGTTCTATTCGTATACACTTTTCGCATCGGCATTTTCCTATGAAAACGATCCAAAATGGAATATAATATAAATTNGGAACATTAAAACAAACCCTTTAAAACGTTCGTTCGGTTTGGTAGTAGGAAACATACATATGTAGCTAAATGACTGCTTACTACCTTTTGTCGGTAAAAAACGGGTAAAAATACGGTGAGTTTTTGAAGTCATTCTGAAAGGCTTTTTGATAGCCGAGATCACACGTAAATACATATGAAGTTCATATTCTAAACGCAAAAAGACCACACCTTAAAACTTAAAAGACTAAAACTTTTACTAGCAAATATTTACGAACCCGTTCATAAAAGTCCAAAGTTAACCTGACCATAAGTAAAAACTTCACAACTTTCCACTATACGGTTAAACCCATTAAAATAACTTGAAGGACACTGTTCTGATCCGGACATTCATTTGATTTTAAAATAGTTATTATGATAATGACGTTTTTTAATATGTATGAGCCTGTCAAGGTGACTCTAGTCTGCCTGAAAGTATGAGCAGAATCCAAGAGTGGTGGTCACCATACCCATTGCGAATGCAGACAATGCAACAATGCAGCTCACTATGGCGGACTATTGAGATGCTACTTCTGTTTTACCTCTTCGATGGCTAGAATTTGAAAAGCACATGCTATAACATGATTCATGATGCAAATGAGAAACTATTCTTGATGTGTACACTTCCTACGCCACGTACTAATTAAAATTGCAACGCTAAAAAATTAATCTGCATACGTATAAATGCCATTAGCCAAATAATGGCCCTTAACGTCGGCATCGCAGTGCGTTGAAATTGATACCCATCAATTGCCGTGATTATTGTACTGGATATTTTTATTGTTAAATTTTGTACGTAAAGAAAGGTCAAACCTCTTTTTGACCTTTAATTGCAATTTATTGTTGAACGACACGCCCTTTATTCTACTTTTAGATTAAATTTTCATTGCCTCATAAAATGGCTTAAAAAGCTCACAATCAGGCTTGTTTCTTTTTTTGAAAATCACACTATTGTTACAAATTTTCTTCATGTAATGAGCGGCTACCAGTTCTTATAAACACAGTCACAAAACTAATACATTATAGGTTTCCGATGTTGTTTGTATGCAATAATCATATAAAGCTGGTACTAGTATAACTGTAGTAATGTAAGTTGCTCCTCAATCCATTCGACTGAAAATCCTCCTTTACATAATTATTTAGAAAGATTATTTAGTTATATCGGCGAATTCAAAGTTGTAAATAAACGAATTAAGATAAATGTTCCAATAAACTCCTACAAATGTCAGGAGTCAGAAGTCTAACAAAATTAGTCATTGGCACGAAAAATCGCTTTCATCGCGCACTAGGCCTATTGGACAGGTTCATTAAGAAGGCTTAGAACCGCTTTAGTAGGGCTTTACTGAATGTTCTATTCGTATACACTTTTCGCATCGGCATTTTCCTATGAAAACGATCCAAAATGGAATATAATATAAATTAAATTTGAAAACGAAATCGCATTAATAGTCATTTGCTACATTTTTCTGTCACATGATTTTTAAAGACATTAAGAATTTTGGTGTTCTTTTTGTATATACATATTAGCTGTGTTCTTTAATACCACCGCCCACCGTTCAATGAGCAAGGAAACTTTGAGAAGTAGGTATTGCTATTAAATATTATTTGTTATAGGTAATATTACTCTATTTTCCAAGTAAATCGATAAGATTTGATGAGCTATTTAAAAATCGAACTTATATATCTAAGTATCTTTTTAAATTTAGATATTAAAATTTACACACGATTTTTGATTTCACGCAAGGACTAATAAGAAACCTTAAAATGCATGTGTTTCAATTTATACACAATGAAATATTTATAAGTATTCATAAGCTTACCCTCCAGGACAATTGTCACGACTCAAAAATATTAGCAAATTGTGCTGGTAAAGGTCAGTCAACACACATCTTGATTTTTTAGGATATTATGGTTCTACTTTGATCTTTACTATGTTATATACTGATTACTTTGAGATTTATAAGTATTAATTTTGTGGCGACTTCCACATACAGCGCAACAACATAAAATATATAACAGCGCCATCTACCGAAGAAACATCGAACTACGGAGCAACGAAGAAAACTAAGAAACTACCAATCCTAAATCGCGCAATAGAAGTTCTCGCGCCGATTAACATATATACAACTTCCCAACATCAACCGTTGGGCAGTGGCCCACCAGGCATGATCACCTCGCCTGGTCGGAGGATCCTCCCTTTGTGTTGGAGGGACATGTGACACGCGTTCCTCCACAATTTGATCATATTGACGTTTTTTTCATAATTCCAAAGGGTTATGTACCTTAAGTTCTTTATATGTCTTTTCTAAGTATGCCTGCTTGATTTTCTTCGTCTTTCATTTCCCTAAAGATATACAAAGTGAGTGTTGCAAATCTTTGTTCCTGACCAAAAACCTAGCTAACACGACAACATTTAGAAGCTATTAAAGGTAACGGTCTGCTTCATATGCACGGTTACCAATAACTCAGCAAATCCATGTAATTTGAAAGATCGTAAATATAAACGGCTTTCATAGAAGATCGAATTCAATTTTATAGATCAGTAAAATTTATTTATCGTCAATCAATCATACGCACAAGTAAGCTCAAAGCGTTTGACGTATCATTTGTTAAAGGGAAGAGTTGTTGAGTCAGCTGATGCGATGAAATGATTCTACCCAAAGGTAGTTATGAGTTGTTGATCTATTTGGGAAAAGTGATCAATATATGAAAACCTTATCAGTACAATATTTGGTCATCAATGTTTCCTTTTTACATATATAAAAATGTAATTAATATATTTTATTACACGTAATAAATATAATAATTGTTGATTGTAAAAAAGGATCCATACAATATGCCCAAACTAGCGTGAGCATTGTGTCAGATATCAGTTCCTTCCTAAAAAACAAAGTTATAATAGTTGTAATTAGGGAAGCACGACAATAATTTATCAATTTAAGTAACCAGCAAAAACATAAAGTCCTTTTGATTTGTTTTGTGTATTTCCAAAATCTTATTTAATTCGAAAAGTTTATCAACCAAGTCCGTCGAGTNATAAAAATGTAATTAATATATTTTATTACACGTAATAAATATAATAATTGTTAATTGTAAAAAAGGATCCATACAATTCAAGTGCAAGTCCTGATGCCCAAACTAGCGTGAGCATTATGTCAGATATCAGTTCCTTCCTAAAAAACAAAGTTATAATAGTTATAATTAGGGAAGCACGCGACAATAATTTATCAATTTAAGTGACCAGCAAAAACATAAAGCCCTTTTGATTTGTTTTGTGTATTTCCAAAATCTTATTTAATTCGAAAAGTTTATCAACCAAGTCCGTTTAATAACAGCAATGGGTAATATCCGAACTCGAAGGCAAAACCGGCTTGATTAAATTTTCAAATCTCCCGAATATTCAAATTGAATTACTATATCTATATGAAATTATATTTGTACTAGCTAACCCAGCTTTAGTGTCACTGAAAAATGAATGAATTTTCCCCGTTTTTTTACATTTTTCATCGATACTCGGTACCTATTGGTCTTAGAGTAATAATATACAGCCTATAGCATTCCTCGATAACTCTATGTATACAAATAGATTGCAAGCGCTGTGTGAATAGTGAGGAAATATATGTAAATAATATATATATTTTTTAATCAATAATTTCGCAAAAAAACTATAACATGAAAGAATAGATTACAATAATAGCTATGATAAATTATGGTTTTGGGGAAATTAAACTAAGTAGAACCATACAACTATTAATTATATAACCTCTCACTGCTCTCATTTTCAAGGGAAAATCGTATTTGCTCATAAATACGCAGCTTGAATTTCATTTTTACCGACTATGTCGCATGTTATAAAGGATAAAAGCCTCTCCGGTGAGACTGGAAAAAACTTTCTCTCGTGTTAAGATTCGAGAATTTGAGTTGATGTTTAAAAAAAACCTACGTAGGCAGTGCTTATTTACCATAGCCCTTTGCAAAATGTAATTTTATCATCGTGTTAGTCAACGCTATCGTACTTTGAGCAGAGCATACAAGTGACATAAGGGATTCATTAGAGACTCAAATTCTATAACTATAGCAAGACATTTCTCATTGGAAATCGATTCGCTTTCTGTTAAATTCATGCAAAGTTAGGTCATCAATCATTTTTGACACTTTTTTTTAAATGAACCAGCTTTCAATGTTGAAGTTATGATATTTTAATATCATAACTTCAACATATGATATTTTAATTTAAACTAGACCGCTTTCAAAGCTTTTTTTGTCTTTGCCCTTTTTGTGCATATATTAATACGTGAAGCATAAACTTTGTACTTTTTTCTACAAACATTATACGAATGAAGGAGTATGAGTATGAAATTTGGTACAGTTATATATATAAGAGGAAGGTGACTGACCATGACTGGGAAAATACCCAGAGATCAACAAACAGCCAAACTGCTGAATCTAGAATCTTGAAATTAGATTCTTATTATAACGTAAGTGAGCATTAAGAACGGAATTGTGGAAATGTCACTTTTAAAGGGGTAAAATAGGGAATAAAATATCTACTCCAGCGCGAGCAAAGGCTTGGGCAAAAGCTTGTTTTATATGGAGGAGGGGTGCACAAAGCCAAAAATATTAATTACATGCGGCTCCGCCCCGTGTTTGTCGGTTATCGCGGTAAAAAGCCTATGTTCTTCTTCAAGAATGAAAGTACCTCAATGCCAAATTTTATTGAAATCGATGCAGCGGTTTGGCCATGAAAGCAAGACTGACAGACAAAGTTACTTTTCATTTATAATATAAGTATGGATGGTCGAATTACAATCACTATTTTTGATAAATTTATCATAATTTTTTAACGACTTCGTTTGTCACGTGTACTAAGATGTCTATCAGTACGGCGTATGCATACACGTCGTAATACTTGGATTTGTTCAAAATAATGGTTAATTTAATAATTGCTTTCTTTTATGACGTTAATATAATACTGTAGGCACATTTGCGCAGAGTCAAGGTGTTATTGTTGTTGCTCTTGTTCCGTTTTCAATTAACTTTTGCACAGCTGAACGCCTACATTCTCTTGTGAATAATACCGCCGTCGCCCTCAAAATTAGCTTCAGGAGTTTCTGTGGATGTTTTGCGTTGTATTTTAGTAAATACTTTTTTTTACTAATTAGTAAAAATGTTGTGGGCACGTTAGTTTAGCCGTCTTTAGACATTTACTGATGAAAGCCAGTTTTAATTTTAAGTATCTTGTATGACAAACGTTTTTTTTCTTTAAAAAAATGATGAATAAAAGTAGTTGTAAATATTTATATCACTGCAATTACTATCTGTCACCTCGATTTCGAAAATGAACGTTCAAAAAGTCTTCACCCTTAATTTGGTGAAAACGTTTGACTTTCATGAAAATCGAAAATAAGCCTTAAAAAAGATTGGTTTTGTTCTTCTTCATATTTTCTCACTTATGTGTACATGCTTGTAGAATATATAGAACACGTTATAAATTTTCTCAGCCCAGGTCAAGCATGTGATTGATGACTTGAATTATATGGAGTTGTATACATAATATAATATGGACATTGTATTTATGAATGGTTTCATCAATCAAAGACGAGCCAAGATTAACATGAAGGACTAGTTCGGCAAAAGATTTTTTATTACTTGTAGTAACTAAAATACTCTGGTTAATAGTATTTATTCGTTCTTCACGTCGAGTGTTTCAATTATACTCCTAAATCGTTCAATGAGCAAGGATATTGTTTGTACTGCACCTCAATTTTGTAGCACGTCCGTATGTTCGCCATAAAGCAGGAATTGACGGACTTCATGCTATCGTAAGGATTATTTGGATTATTTTACTTTTGGCACTAATAGTATCCATAAGGTCATTGGAATACATAGGATATATTAAAATTAATATTTGTGCGCTAACCCGATATTATATCTCGTGTAAACACTCTATAGGAATATGTGGACTAAATCTAAAAAAAAAAATTATTATTAAAAATAAGTACGTCCTCGTGTTTCGTTCGTCATTTTCGCACAGAATCAGAATCTAAATCACACTGGATATAAAACAGACTTGTTAATTTAATTGCCATAAGCCTTATTAAGCGCTCATATATTTCTCGGATACATATTTAGTTATGGACGGGCCGTCACGGATGATCGATATACATGATTGGGCCGTGAGCTCGTTAGCATGGCTTCAATTATCCAGTTGACGCAGTGATATATTTTGTAGCATATTAGCGGGTTAAAATTTATACACTGTTAGTTTATGTATCTGTATAATTAGAACACGACACTAAATGTAGTACTTAATACTCAGATAATCCATGTAGTATAGATTTTCTCAATTTTTCTTATTAAAGAAACTTGTTTTCATTTTCGTTTCCTACATCTGCACAAAGTATAATTTGATTGGTCAGTCAAAACTGCATTCAATTTGCTCCTTCTCCTAAAAAAAATAAATGGCCGTTTTCTAGCTCCCCATTTTAAGGAACCAAAATTAGTACTTTTGAAAAAAATAATCGACTGCTTAATTAGAACAATAACAATTTTTTTCCCAAATTCCCTTTTCGATCGAATTGTCGTGATTAAGAAGGAACGTGAACATAATATCAATAAGATCGACAAATTGTTGAGTATTGACCCTGGGTAGATAGATAAAAATATTTACACTTCGAGAACAATTCTGTGAACCACCAGATTGAATCTCAAATGAGAAATTTAATCCAAAATGTACACGTTCCTGATGGTTTAAACTGGTTCAGTGAAATAATTTCTTCGGTAATAAATGTAAATCCATTCCCTTCAAAAGTATTTCTCCTCCAAAAGTTATACATTACATTATTTTGTTAAATACGTTTTTAATGTGGATTAAGGTATTTATCTATCTATAACACTCACAAGTTTGTTTCATAATCTCGTTTTAGAAAATAATATTTAATGTAAGAACCCATTGGTATTCCAGGTTCGTCATACTGTTATCTCTTCAAGGTAAAACATAATCAATTCGCCCTCAGCGTCGGTTAAGTAAATCTCGGTTTCAAGCTATTATAGGTTAATGTTCTTGGAGAACTTGTACACGTTAAGCTGAACGGTCGCTCGGGGCACGGAACAGTTTTCGGTTATGTCTCATCAACGTCACGTCTAACCCTGTACCCGTCACTCATGCTTTCAATCCGGCCTTAATGAAAACTAGTACTTTAATACGATTGCTTTTTTCACGTAAAAGTTCACGTTTCAGTTTTCGTTATGTGATAAAAAACTATGTTATAGTGTTAGGTTTGTTATAAAAGGTTCGTTTAGTCTGGACCAAAGAAACCGAATCTGTTTCGTCTAGGTATGTGTGAAAATTGAAATATATTATCAATCTTTTGTCGAAACGTAGATTTTATTTAAATATTGGATAGTCATAAAGCTGCGAACTCCTCTTATACAAGCGGGTAAAAGGAGTGAATTGATTGCAATGGAAGTTATATAAATTATTAACTAACCCTTCATAAATGAGAGCCTAATTCATCCAGCGAGAGTTATTACTCATAACATATTACTCTACTACTTTTTTTTTTTGACGTGGTGGACTGCCTTTGCGCACTTCGCTCCCTCCCCGGGGACGGGAGGTTCGCTTTGTGTGGGACTCCTGACTGACACCAGCCAGACTACCCACTAAAGCACCACGGTGTGCCACTCTGCGCCTGAGACGGGAGAGATCCGGGAACCGCTTTCTTACGCCATCCGGACCCCTCCCAGCGCCAGCCCGCACTGAGGCGGGCTCCGTCGTCTGGTAAATTCTCAAGTAAGGCGACGTACGGCACACGCGTAACATCACCTCCCTCGCGGGTGGCCTGTGAAGCGGATGGGGGGGGAAAACCCGTCCCGCATACTACTCTACTACTGACTTAACCTTCTATATGAATCGCTCTATCTAAATACGTAAACTCGATAAAACACCATTCAGTATTTATCGCTAAGGCATACGGAGAGAAGTCAATATGCAATTAGATATGTATCCCACATAACGATTTTCAATTTTTTTTATTGACTACGGGTGGAGTAAAATGTATTGTAAAGTGGCTACTAAATTTGAGAACTTAGAGCTATTATAGAACTGCTAAGAACTTTAATTATGACAAAACTTGTAATCGGTGAGCTGGGTCGTGCCTAGCATTAAGCCATGTTAAGGTTGTGATTGTGGTGACAAACCTTAATAAAAGTTACACTATTTGTTGAATCTTGAATTCAAATAATTTGGCCCTGAAGAGATCCGTTGATACTAATCCTTACTAAAGGTTGACTTTTTAATACTTTAATTGATTATTATTGTCAATCCACAAATATATATATGTATTTAAGCCACATCGTCAGATTGCCTGTGATTGAGTATCCTTGAATTTTATTAACTTTTATTCAAAATAACGATAAAAACATTTCGCACACTTAGTTACTAATGTGTTTGATAAAACTTTCATATCTCAATGGGGATACGGATACCTTTCATCAGTGTTATACATTTAACAAAATGGAATAATAGTTTTCTTTTGGTATAAGAAATGTTTAAATCAATTCTAAGTCAAACATTCAAAATAATATAACCATGAAATGTATACCCAACCCTTCCGTATCAAGAGTTGATTAAAATGCATTAAAGGATTCACACGTCATCTCATTCTCTCTAAAATTCGTTTGTATCACCTCTCTAGCAAAATATAAAATGAAAACCAAAGTTTATTCATATCAGCAATTTTCTCTCAGTGCTACTATACAATTTATACGTTTGCCCAGACACCAGATGAAGCTTCAAATAAAATTCAACGTTTTGCAAAATTGAAAAGCCCGCTTTTGTATTGAAACTGTCTACGATCGGGCTCGCTACCCTGTCGAGTGCGTCACTTGAATATTTCAATATTTTTAGAATCATGGTGCACATGTTACTTTTAACAGTGTTTATATAGAATGTATTATAAGCATCGCGTTTTGGCGACTTCAGGCCTTCATACTGTGATTGACTTTATAATGATGCCAAGCTTGACTTCTGGTTATTGGACTTCGCTAAATTACTTGATTTAGTTATTGCATTGTATTAACCAATTATTAAGTGGCGTGAAATTGGAGAGGCCTATGTCCAGCAGTGGACTGCGATAGGCTGATGATGATGATGATTAACCAATGCAAAAAAATTGTTAACATTCTTGAATGCATATAAATATATGTCTTTTATTGGAACAAGCAAGAGTATTGACCGGAGATTCTCTTCTGTTTCAGAAATTTTATGATTATATCATTAATAACGTTCATCCAAACCTCTTATAAACATGAGTTTAGCGATAGCGCAGAACGAATAATTTTACAAATTTTACTTTTATTGGATTAACGTTTCTGACACAAGCTGGAAAAACAAAGTCCAATTTGATCCTTACTTTAGTCTCTCATAACAAAGGCAAATGAGGAAAAGATGGAATAAACATTTCTCGGTAAATTGAATTTCCATTCTTGGTATGGTTGGCGCATTGGCCGGATTATTTTTTTCGAAAGTAATTATGCTATCTATAAATTTATATTCCTTCTAGAATAAAATAAAGTTTTTGTTTAGCTTATATGGCCTTATGACACCTCTGAAACCTCCTGACGTTGTTTAGGATTCTTTTGTCTTAACTAGAAATCTTTATCATTTCGACGTGTACGTTTGCCTGTCCTATAGCGATTTGACTAGACACTATTTCCATTGAATAGTTGCCTACGCGTTCTTAGAGTACTAAACAAACATAAATAAAGTATCTTAACTCTTAAACCTACTTCTGCTCTGCCCTATAATTGAACGTACTGTATATTATATAGTTGATTTACCTAACGTGAAGTTATTAACAGCCTCGGTGGCGCAGTGGTAGCGTATGCGACCGCTGTGCTTAAGGTCTAGGGTTCGAATCCCGGGTCGGACCAAATGTGTATATAATCTGCAAATATTTCTTTCGGAGTTTGGGTGTTTTCAATGTAAAATATGTATGTATTTACAAAGAAAATATATATGTATTTATATCTGTTATGTAGTACCCATAACACAAGCTCTACTTAGCTTGGGGCTAGATGGTGTTGTGTATTAGATATCCGTAACATTTATTTATTTAATTATTATTACCTTACATTCTCCGTGACTTTGATTTTTGTAAATTGTTTGAGCTTTTATAGATGAGAATTGCTAGTTTTATAATACGATGATGCCTATGGTAGCACTAATATTTGAAAGTTATTTTAAAATATTTCTTTATTAAGTAACTTGTTCCAACAGTCAAATTATTCAACATTCCTGAAAACGTATGTTCCTTTAAAATGGTGTTTAATCACTTGACACAGTACATTATCCTGGCTTCCCGACGTTTTAAGTTCAAGAATATTTCTCACCAAGGCTAAGTAAAATATTGTTCGTTCAACGAATTAAACTTAATTTACATTTAAAACTTTGTAACTCAAAGTATTTTACAGAACAGATTTAGGATGATATTAGAATGCTCGGCGTTTAAATATATTCAAGTTTGGTTGTCTTAAGTAAACTGGTTTCGTCCACTTATCCTGATTTGTTTTATTGGATTCGTAGTGTATGTGGACCATTCCACCTTAGGCAAGTATGTGGTAAGTTTATTAAAAACTACCCTGACGGTCGGTCTGAGGCGCCCTGCTCTGAAGAGGACCAGGACCATGTCATTTGAGGTCCCCCCCCAGGATCGGCGCCGCGTCTATCTAGACTCTATCCCGGGGGAAGCCTGGGCTTTCCCCTGCCTGTCGGCCCAATCACAGTATGTTGACCCTCCTACCGCTGAACACATAAATTAATCTTTTACCAGAGCTACCCCTACTCTCTAGCAGCTTACGGCCCTGTTGACGGCTTGGTGTCGCCGCTGACCCGCTCCGGATTCCTCCCTCCCGGACCCTCTCCCGATCCTCTTCAGCAGTCTCTTCATCAACAATCCATAATATCCCACTGTTGGGCTCGGGTCTCCGCTCGGGAGAGGTTTAAAGCCATACTTGCCCACGCTGGTCAAGTGCGGGTTGGGGAGTCTCTTACAGTCTTTTACTGGATCATTACAGCCTCACAGAAGAAGACTACTGCCCCCAGCCCTCCTAACCCGCCAGCATGCCAGCAATGATTGCTGGCGGGGACAGGTCTCGTCCGAATTGGCTGACTAGGACTTGACCTCACGTGGGGCAGTCCTCTAGCGATGCAGCAAAAACATAAATTCTGGAAATAATTTCTACTTTAACTTAAGTGTTAGAATCTTATTGAACCCACAAAAATATATAAAAGCCAAAAACCATTGCACTGTTTGCATAGTTTTGTAAAACAATTAATGCTTCTTTCATATCAATGTACGCGCGTATATTGTATATAAAATTACTCATGCTGTTTCTACAGAAAATTAACAAATAAAGCCTAGCTAAAATAGCCCAGTTAAAATAGACATTGACCCTTGCATTAATTCCCAACAAGCTGAAAATTTACAGGCACGTAAGGGATACTACTCTAATGAAATCCTGAAAAGTCGCCATTGGTCCATTGCTCTATTGACTCCTATTTTTTGGGCTAATTTTACCGGGCTAAAAGTTGAGATCCACAAAATGTACACAAATTCTGAATACTATACAGTACGTTATTATCCTAGCTTAGTACTGTACCCTCAACAAAGTTTGAAACAAAGCAAGCCTTTTCTAGGGATGTTCACTGTTAAAATTAACTATGAATTCATTCAAAGCGCTTCTTATAATATGTAACAAGGTCTGTCTAGAGAGCCATTTATCATAATGCTTTAAGAAGCCATTGTGTTTAAGCGGTAGAAAGTGCGAGTCTGTAATAAATGACTTAACTCCGCCGTCAGCACAGGCTTCTCTTATTAGATTATTCTCATAAAATTATAATAAAAAGTATTTTAATGGTTTGTTATATTTAATAAGATTTTGCTATTCGTTACTTTAATAGTTTTAGCCCGCGGCTCCACCCATGTGTACATCGGTTATGCGATATGGAGTAGCCTTAGTTGTTCCTCAAGAATCAAATTATCTATATGCTAAATTTTATTGAAATATATGTAGCGATTTATACATAAAAGTGTAGACAAGGTTTCATTTCGATGATATTTGTTTTTAGTAGAATTTCCAAGATAGTAGTCATAGTATGGATGGTTTATGTCGAATTACAATATGTATGAGTGCACTGGTTATTACTACAAAGTTCATAGATAATGACTAATACAAAGCACGATGAGTTGAAAAATTTAAAACATATTTTCTCGGCTTTCGGCTTTATTTTAATAAAGTTAATAATTAAGGGCATAAGTCTTTTTCTTAGCTAGCTCAAAAGAAATAAGAGCATCATTTAATCGCTTTAGAATAACAATAGCTGCCTTGGTTTGGCTTTCATTACGTAATTAACTAGAATCCACGGCACCAGGGAGAAATATTATTCAAAGATATAATCATTTATCTGCTGGTTAAATTAAAAAGATACCGAAGACGATACCATTTTGTAATATTATCGGGTTACTACAAGACAAATGGGGCAAGAGATAGACGAGATAATCAAACTTTAATGTTTATGTACTCGATCTGACATTATGCAAACTTGTAATAACAGCCACGTAAAAAGTACTATAGTGTTACTTTCAGTTCATTTGAGTCTTAAATATATTAGTATAAGATCCCGTTTTACCGGCTACAGATAAGTTGCGGATAGCTGATATGGCGGCTCAGATCAAGTATAAAAAGGTAGATAACGCACGTAGAACAAGAAAGTGAAGCCATTTTCTTAAAAATGTGTGAGTGACTGAGGTGTTGACACTTTTTAAAAACATGTCCCTGGAATTTGCATTAAAAGTAATATGCGAAAATTAATCTATTTGTTTCTTGTAAATTACAATTAGATTGTACATATTTAACACTATAAAAGTACGTTTTAAAAAAAATAAAGTAATAGGTACATAATGTTTCACTCTCTACTTCATTATTTAACTATGAATTTACCTACAAATTACTTACACACATTTCTTGACTGTTAGGAATACGAACTCCGTCCAACACTACGTACGTCATTTGTATGTACTTACGTGTGAAACTCTGTGAATTTTTTTCAGACTGCACAAGACGGCATTTTGCAGAAACTTACTGCACGACAACTTGTACGATACTAATGAAAAGTAGCGTAGTTTGTTGCATATGTGTGCATTAACGTTAGTGTTTATTTGGAATTAGCTGCGTTTTTTGGCTTCAGCAAGAACAAGGGCCATACGATATCTACCTTTTTTATTTGACCTGAGTATGACGGATGGTTTTCAATGATCTATTAGTAACTTATTTAGGCAATATTGTATAAGCCATTTTATAAGTTGCACAATTAGGGTTAAATAGACAACCAACGATGAGTTTTCTTCACTTTTTATTAAAAAAGTAAAACAAAAACGGTTTAGTTACACCATTACAGCACTCACGAACAGCTGAACTGATATTGATGATATTTTTTGTCTCCGTTTTAGAATAAGAAAATAACTAGTGAGATATTTATATACGTGTATGAAACCGGATGAAGGGCACAGCTGCTACAAAAACGCAGTTGACACTACAGAGAAATACCAGTAATTTAACCTAATGTAATTCTATGAGAATATGTAATGAATACCCAATGTTAATGCAGTATACACACATTATTGTTATATGACTTTGTTGTTTTTGTAGTGCCTACAGCCGATTTTATATGCCTTTTTCCATTATGCTAATACTGATGTTCATACTTCGCCACACATATATGGATTGTCGAAAACGGATTTGATTTTGTTTCGGTTTGGTTAGACAGTTGTAAAAGGTTTTATGTGTTTTTGTCCATGCTGTCTGAATAAATATTTTAATGTGGTGTATAATATATATATTTATTCAGTGGTTACAACTGGATAAGGTTTTCAAGCAATGAATGATAACAACTCTTGACTGTAATGCCAGTTGGTATAAAAGGCCGACTACTGAGTATGAACATTCTCACAATTTACGTAGTAAACCATATTCCACCACGATTATGGCTAACATGATAGTTGTGGCATTGAAAAATACCACGAAGTTGTGTTGATGCATAAATTGGAAAATCTTATGCAGAAAAAATTTTTTTTTTCAGGCATTTAACACAACGCCATATTAGTGCCAAACAAAACAGAGCTTGTGTTACGGGTACTAGATAACTCATATAAATACTTTTTTTGTAAATGCATACATAGTATACATAGAAAATACCCAAACTACGGAACAAATATTTGCATATTATACAAACATTTGGTCCGACCCGGGAATTGAACCGGAGATCTCAAGCACACAAGTCGCATACACTATCACTGCGCCACCAAGGCAGTAAAAACGGAAAAGAATGAATGTTACTAATTTATCTCTATTGTTTGCAGGACATCGACAACTTAATGACTGAAGGCAATAAATCCCGTACAGTTGCTGCCACTAACATGAACAGTGAATCTTCACGTTCGCACGCCGTCTTCAGTGTCGTGTTAACACAAACCCTGTGCGACGCTGCGACTGGTGTGACTGGGGAAAAGGTCGCAAGGCTCTCACTGGTTGACTTGGCTGGATCCGAGAGGGCAGTGAAGACTGGTGCAGTTGGTGATAGGTTGAAGGAAGGATCTAACATCAACAAGTAAGAAAGCCTTTTAACCGATACTTTAATATGTTATAATAATTCAATTTGATTATGTTCTTAGCAATAGTTTGACTTTTTTAGTTGATTTATGATTTTTAGTCAGAAATGAAAGCAATTCTAGGGGAAGCCGTAAACTAAAGCTAGTGTAAAAAGAATAAGATATACATAAATAATGATTTTTTAAATCATTTCTATCGACACGGCTAACGTGTGATTTGTAACAATATCATATTAACAGTTACCTACCTTATTATGAACTGGAAAGTGGGTTACAAAAGAAATCTGACGATGTGTTTATTGTTACACATTACAAAAATAATATTATCTAGGCTCTGTCACCATACTTCAGAATATGGCCATTTAAGGCCTCTTCAAAGAGCGCCAACCATGCTGGTACCACTGGACCAAAGTACTTATGTTTACGAAGACGTTTATTGAAATATATCCATTTATTTTCAGGTCATTAACTACCCTTGGGCTGGTAATATCAAAGCTGGCTGACCAGTCATCTGGCAGTAAAAACAAGGATAAGTTCGTGCCGTACAGAGATTCAGTGCTCACGTGGTTACTGAAAGACAACCTTGGCGGCAACAGCAAAACTGTCATGGTGAGTTGTGACGGCTTTTAAATGCTAACATAATTTTGTATTTATATTATTTTGTAAAACAAAGCGAACTGTAGGACAATAGTTAGAATAAAATATATGTAATAATTAGAAAGACGGGGATATTATTTATACAAAAGTATGAGGAAAAGGAACACCATCATACTTGAGCTTCTTGAATTGTTTTAGTCTGTCGCATACCTGTAACTTGAACTGGTGTTTTCCAGGAACGCCCAATTACCAACCCGTCAAATTCAATTGACAACTTCATAAAATGGCATTAGGTATTGAACTTTAATTTAGATACGTAGATTCCCTTGTGTTTTCAATACTTTCGTCGTGATATCGCAATATAGTTCTTATTGCTTATAGAATTATGTAATTTATACTTTCGCGACAATCGAACCGCACTTGATGGAACCTGTTGAAATACATTATAGAATTAAACTCACTTGTACTATCAACTATTATCAATGGCATTATCAGAGGTATATAAACCTTTTATAATGCCATAGAGCGAAACCGGTCAAGACGATAATGCTAGGCCCAAGAAAGTCAGTTTTGAAACGTTTGCTGCTAAAAAAAACTCAAAGGAATATGTAAATCTCAGCAGAAAGTTGATTAATTTACATCAAACCAAACTGTATCCTCCGTAGACATAGAACCGTTATGTAAAAGTGAGTGTTCTTTAATGACGCGACGATTTCCAACACTTTGTGGCAAAGACTTCTGTCTGCAAATAAAAATTACCTTTGCATCTAAAACAGTCTCAGTCTAGACTCGATTACTGCTGACATTGGCGTAATGGGTTTGGTGACCTTTAGTAAAGTATTTGAAATACATTTTCCGATAGTTTCAACTGTTATCAATAACTTTCATTTCGATAATGGGCGTAAAAGTAGGTACAGTTATTTGAAGGCGTTGGATTTAAAAAATATTTATACCTAAATTATGGATGTAGTTAGTTATAAAGAAATTTTATTAAATTGCGTGTTTTATAAAATACAACGGATACGCGAATAAAATACAGTATAAAAAGTATTAAAATATTCAGTATAAATGTAGAGAAGAGCAATTAGGTAAAACTAAAAATTATGTACAAGACCTTAATGATGTTTTTCAATTTGGCTGAACTCAAAATATTTCTTTTTATTGATTTATGCTCATTTAATAATTAGAAACAACTAAACCCATAATCGGTTGGCTCTGTTCCTACTACTATTTTATTAATAAACTGGCAACCCGGTCCTGCTTTGCAAGGAAGTCTTTGAAATTCTCGGATTTCATCTGCTACAATATACATCTATCACACTTAAAAACCTCACAGAAAACCGGTGTGAAACAGCGCTTACGCTGTGATTCATCGAGTGAGTGAAGATACCGGAGGCCCATACCCCAATCCAACGCCCCCTATCCCCCTCACCATTCCCTTTCCCCCCAGGCCGCCATAGTGTGGGTCACCATGCTGCATTGTTCTATTTCGCATTGAGGATGGTGACCACCACTCTTGGATTCTGCTCATGCTTTCCATCAGGCAGGGCAGAGTCAATTTGGCAGCTTAAATATAAAAAAAAACCTTCCTCTTGAATAGCTCTATTTATTCCTGAAAACTGCTTTATTCGAATAGATAATAGGCAGCGGAAGAGATGAAATGAGACTTGAAAATTAAATTAACGTAAATTAGGGTCTAATTGTGATTTTTATGTCAATAAAACTTTATCAAACTAAGTGACTGCATTCGCGGTTCATTGCTCATCACTTGAAAAGCTCTTAAGGCATAAAGATAATGCAATGCAAATAAAGTCTGTTACAGACGGAATAAATTGAAGATTCCGTCCACGGGCCGCCGCATCCTTTGAGTCATTGCCACCACCCAACTAAAAACACTCATGCTCCGTCGTGTTGAATAAAGATGTTCTCCAAAGCCTTCTAATATTAAAAAGACGACAGCTCTTTTATAACTTGTCGTTGTTTACAGAATATTCTCTTGTAAAGAAATGTATTGCCTGTGTTAAAAAAACATACATATATGTGATTAATGATTTATTATTTTTGTTTATTTTGCACTTTACAACTCTTTTGTAACCGACTTTACGATTGTATTTTTTAAGATTGTTAACGAGAATTCCGTCTCTTTTGAAACGATTTGGATTTCAAACATACGATAGCGTAATAGTAACATTTACCTATAAAATATTCTTTCCGGACCATAAGCCCTAGCAGAAAAGAAAGCAGTAAATATTTTATAACTTTACCCAGTTAGTGACCATAAATTAAAGTTAAGGCTTTATGACTTTACTAGTTTTTGAATCATAGTATGTCCATGCCGAATTTCATTGCAGCGATTTAGCGATGAAAGTGTTAGAGTGTAAGTAAGAGACAGACAGAGCTAGTTATCGTTATGAGAACAAAAGAGATGTGAGGGTACACGAAAGTTATAAATTACTAACGAATTTAATTTGACCACTGGATACGGAAGCACCCTTTTCTGACTGTCATGTACATCGACCCTTAAACGCAAATCCATTAACTAGAACTATTATAAGTTCATGCGACATTTGTATATTTCGGTTAGGCAAGGGGCTGATTTATGTTCGGTTTAATCTAGGTAATATTACTACTATTTACGTAAACTAAATGTATTTAACTATTTTAAACTGAACTGGGAATAATGGAAGCAAAGTTGTTTTTGTAGCCGTTAGAATGTTTGTTGTAATATGCGTGTTTGTTATAATATGTGTGTTTGTATTTAGAATGTTGATAAACATACTTATGTATGTAACATTTTAAGTTCTGCAGTGTGAGAGATGTATAAAAAAGTAAAAAAATATATTCTATTGTCCATCATCAGCTTACCGCATTATACTGCTGTACATAGGCCTCTCCTTAGCTTCGAAAAAACTATTGCCAGTTGTTTATTCCATTATTCAATGTGCAGGTGGCAACAATATCTCCAGCTGCGGATAATTATGAAGAAACACTATCGACGCTACGGTACGCAGACCGAGCGAAACGCATCGTAAATCACGCTGTCGTCAACGAGGATCCTAACGCGCGCATCATCAGGGAGCTTCGACAAGAGGTGGAGACGCTCAAGGAGATGCTCAAACATGCAACGGTGAGACTGTACAACATATAAACCTTATTTTTACAAATTATTATTTTTTTTGTTACTAATTACTTGAGCAATAAATTGACAAGAAGATATTCACGAAGTCGTGAATAGAACTTCTAAAACTTTTTTCGTGTACTTTACGATATAAAATGATCTCCACTACCATATGCTTAAAATGTTATTATTTTTTAAATAATTCAAGCTAATTTGCTCCCCAGTCAATTTAGTGTTTCTGTTTATAATTAACTCATTCAAACCAATTATGGAAATGTTAGAATTAGATCAAGCCATTCTTCTTTATCTCTTCTCTTGAAATGTTCACTTAATTTAGTTACGAGCATTACCGTTACCGTCTTTCCAATCGATGTGTCCATGACAGCATATTTTAGCTTTTTATCGTCGGTAAAGTCTAGCTCCTAAAGTAATTACTATTTTTAAATTACAATCCACCAATCACAAGCTTTTCCACTTTAAAAATTCTACACTAATTCTACAAAATATCGTGTTAGAATTTCCCAAAAAAAATGTATTAGGATTCCACAAAAAATTGTTTTGTAACATTTGTCTCGTACGCGAATCTGCAATATTTTGACAAACAGGAGATAATAGTTCCAGAAACATTGTTGTCTGTTAATAAGATTCTTGATATAAAGTGTTTAGCAGATTGATTTCCAGGGCTCACCTATGGGCGAGGACGTTCACGAGAAGTTGGCTCAGAGTGAACATTTGATGAAGGAGATGTCCAGGACATGGGAGGAAAAGCTTGTCGAAACTGGTAAGTCTTAATTATAGTTTTATATATTACTCATCTATCTTAGGTTCTCGAACGAATGAAATCAGAATTTGAGGAAAGATTGACATTTAAAAAAATGATTCTTGGAATTACTAATACCATGCAGTGATGTAATACCTAAATAAATAAACTGGTTAATCAAAACTTGTTATGATGTAACTTGTTGTATATTATCCAATGTGCAATATGTTCGAATTCCTCTCACAATAATGCATGTCTATATTATTAGATCACACACTCTAATACATAACTGATAATATCAATGAATGTCTAAAATCGAGCTTTAAAATTTGCTGACTCATAACAACGTTATTAAAATCATATACGAAATATTTGAATATAATAATATATTCCAGGCCGAGTACAAAGTGAACGTCAGCAAGCTTTAGAGAAAATGGGTATCAGTGTTCAGGCCAGCGGTATTAAAGTAGAGAAGAACAAATATTATCTGGTCAACTTAAACGCCGATCCTTCACTCAACGAACTACTTGTGTACTATCTGAAGGTATTTTATTTGTCATATTATAATGTATGTATTTTTTCATAAAAATTATTAAGTCTCAGTTTACACATGCAAGAACTTAGAAACACAACTGTTAAAAAATGATTTAAAGTAATCTATATACTGCATTTGTGACATTTGGCTTAATTTCTTTGTTAGGACCGTACTTTAGTGGGCGCAGACAACTCGGCCGACATCCAACTGTCCGGCCTTGGTATCCAACCCCAGCACTGCCAGCTATTAGTCGAAGGTGGTGGCCTTTATATGGAACCCTTAGGTGCTGCGAGATGCTTCGTCAACGGCACACCAGTTGTGTCAAGAGTGAGATTGGGACATGCCGACAGGATACTCTGGGGGAACCATCACTTCTTCAGAGCCAACTGTCCTAAGGCTACCGGTAAGAAGGACATTTGGTTATTTTCAGTTAGCTTAATATATGTTTGTTAATACTTGACCAATCAACAAAAAATGTGGGCAATTGATTGCCAAGAGCTGCTTTGTTTTATATCAATAAGATTATTTTATAAAACCAGTATAAAGTACCATAATAGTATTTAAGTTTATTGTATCTTCAATTTAAATTTAACAGTAGCGATGTTACTTTATTTTGCTATGTATTTTAATTTCGTTTTTGTTATCNTGAAAGGCTAACATATGCACTAACGTTGTGTGTTCTAGAACAAGGTTCTGTTCACTCCACAGCGGCGGCATCGGAGCCGCAAACTCCGGCGCAACCGATCGACTACAACTTTGCCAGGGACGAGATTATGCTCAATGAACTAAGCAATGATCCTATACAGACAGCTATATCGAGGCTGGAGAAACAGCATGAAGAGGATAAACAAGGTAAATTTTAATAACACAATAGCTACATATAGCCATAAATACTGAGGATATTACTTGTATGTCAAGAATTTTTTTAATTCTAGCGCACTAATGTTCTTCGGATTTAAATTGTTTTTTTAAAGGAGATATTTTTCTTTTACATGAAATTCACCCGAGGTTATTGTTTTAATGTAATTGACAGCAATGTTTAATATTATTGTCATTCACTCCACGCAAGTATAGCATAGTGGTTTAAGCGGTCGTCACGCTGTTTTGTAATGTGCTGGGTGTTGTAGGCTCAAACCCCCAAGAAAACACTTTGTGTGACCCAAAAGTTGTATTATGTGTGGGTGTTCTTTTCGTCCGTTTGCTGTGTGTTCATAAAGTCCCATGCATGCGGCAATGGGTTTATTCCTAATGCAAAAGTTATTTTCTTAAAAAAATAAGTACAACCTTTTTGAAAGAAATTAAACTCATCTGACGTAAATGTAGAATTTTGATTGAAGCAACTTGACTTTGATAGTCAAAAATATTTGTATAGACAATTATGTTATAGATGGATCGTTTTTTGTTTTTGCGAAAGAAGGTCCCCATTTCATGTCATCCACGTTTTTATATTTTTTATCATTAATTCCATCACGACGAAGACTTGAAGACTCGAAGACTTAGAATTGAAGACTTGAAATACTTGACATTGGCAGAAATAGCTGATCCGGCTGATTGCCATATCATCAAAAGAAGAATTATGTTATATAAAGTTAATAACTTGTGTTCAATTTCAGTGGCCCTAGAGAAGCAAAGACAAGAATACGAAAGGCAGTTCCAACAGCTGAGAAATATTCTATCACCGTCAACGCCGTACCCTCCATATTCGTATGATCCGCTAAAACTGGGTAAGTTTATATTATGACGATAAAGTATTGCGGCTATTAATTAGTCATAGATAATAAAACTTGCACAAATGCACAAAACAATTTAATTGAATAAAAAGTTAATTTTAGTTCCAAGGTTTCATTATAATATTTCGTAATAATAAAATTAATGTATATGTCATTTAGTTGACCTGATGATGTACGTAATATTTTAGTTATAAATGTATCTAGTTCCTATCTTGTTTCTAACTTACATATAACAAATACATCTTTAATTACTATAAAATTTTAGTTAGTTTGTTTATATGACTTATCCTAAAGCATTAATTTCTACTATTTCTCGTCATTATCTCAGCCGAAAGACTTCTAAAATATAAATTACATAAA
The DNA here is from genome assembly GCA_003709505.1 of Hyphantria cunea. Taxonomy (NCBI): domain Eukaryota; kingdom Metazoa; phylum Arthropoda; class Insecta; order Lepidoptera; family Erebidae; genus Hyphantria; species Hyphantria cunea. The sequence goes on along the minus strand of PKRV01000251.1, from coordinate 746,515 downwards.
GCTCACCAATAACAGTCAGTTTCATTTGTATATTAATATTCATTGTAAGTTGTCCCAGTCTTTTTAGTTTTTAGTTTTTTGCGAGAAAAAGAATAATTTATATGATTTAAGTAAATAAATTACAGAAAATGCAATATTATAAAGTGCCATTTTAGGTAGAATTTATTTATTTATTACTTACAATATACTTACGGACAGACTTAAGTCCAATACGATATTGTAGTTACACTTTTCTTAAAAACTAAAATAATTATACCTAAGAGTAACAAATTTCGCAAAGAGCTATACAATGAATTCATTCCGAGTACAATAAAATATACCCAGCTCGCCAGGTATGAGGTGTTGAGCGCAGTAAGTTCAGGCCCAAATGTGTGTATGTGTTGATGTTGTTGGTGCAGGTAAGATGTCAGCGTGCACGCCCACGACCGCGGCGCGCGTTGAGCGCTGGGCGGCGGAGCGCGACGACACGTTCAAGCGCTCGCTTGGCCGCCTCAAGGCCGACATCCTGCGCGCCAACGCGCTCGTGCAGGAGGCCAACTTCCTCGCCGAGGAGATGCGCCGCAACACGCGCTTCAGCGTCACGCTGCAGATCCCGCCGCAGAACCTCAGCCCCAACAGAAAGGTACGTAACCGAATTGTGTTTTAGAGAAGAGATCTATGCATCCATCCATATTGTTTTATCTTTTCTTTCATAAATAATGAAGGAGACAATTTAAAAGAACAATATAAAATAGAATAAGGAGAATGAATGGTAAATAATTATGTGATTCCATGAGGGGGGGCCAGGAATCCATAGCACAGGATTTTATCCTAGTTTGGCTTCCTGACTTCCACAAAAATTGTAAATCATAATTATAGTATTTCAGTGTAACACTAATTTTGTGGGAGAAAAATAAATATTATTATTATTATTAAATATTATTATTATCCATTAAATAAACATTTCGGATGTCCGACACCCAACGCCATCTAGCCTCAATCTAAGCAGAGCTTGTGCTTTGTACTTAAGGTTTGTAAATAAATACATATTATACATAGAAAACACCGTAACTTCGTTACAAATATTTGTTGATAATACAAACAATTGGTTCGACCTTTTATTTTTACTTGCATCTTGACTAATTTATAGATTGCGTTTGCATAATTTGAACACAACAGTCATAATTAGGTATTGAAATAGTTATACCACATTTTTAAATTTGCTGCACAAAATACATTTTCGAAATAAAGTTAATTAAAATTTAAAACTTTCTTTTGATTTTGTGATTTCACTAATTAATCAAATAATAGATTTTAAAATTTTAATTGAGCACGAGACTATACTAATTACTCAAATAAGTAAAAATGACTCCATGAATAGTAGTGGATTAAGCGATCATCTCTTTCTACTGTGCCGAATGTTGTGGGTTTGAATCCCACACGGTACAACACATCGTGTGATCCACAAATTGTTGTTCTGAGCCTAACGGTTAATTGTGTCTGTTTCTAAAGTCCCCTGCGGCACAGACATAGTCCTTGTGCGGGCTTTTTTAAATATCAAATTTTATAACCAATTCTTATAATTCCTTGCATTACAGCGCGGTGCATTCGTATCGGAGCCGGCTATAATGGTGAAACGTCCCGGCCGTAGCGGTCAGGTGTGGTCCATGGAGAAGTTGGACAACAAGTTGGTTGACATGCGTGATATGTACGACGACTGGCGGCGACGTCAGCAACGACAGGGCGACGAAGGCGTCGACGAAGTCACTGTAAGTACCTATAGAAGACCCAGTGTAATTATATTTCACCTCTACTCGATCGTCACTGTTATCGAGTTTGGTGTTGCCATTGGACTGTATTAAAATTTTCGCGAATCGCTGTGCTGAACGTGCTCGCCATCGAGAGTAATTTAATGTGAAATAAATTTACACTTCGCTCTCAATAGTGGTATACCAGTTTCATGGAATAATTGAAATTTTTACCGTGGGAGAGCCACGCTCCGGGTTGAATGGGCCGGCTTGACCGGAGTGATACCACGAGCTCACAGAAAACCGGTATGATTGGTATATGGTACTTGAGGCTCATGCCCAATCCCTCCTCTATCCTCCTTCCCATGCTCCAAAGGCTGTTAACGCACTTGTGACGCCTCTGGTGTTGCGGGTGACCATGGGTGGCGGGAATCGTTTACCATCAGGTGATACGTCTGCTTGTGCTCTCCAATCACAGGACGGTTATGAGTACGCAAACCCTACTTTGTTTTAGCTACAGTGGCTTCAGAGTCTGGCTAAGGGAAAGTATCTGTCGTGAGAGGCTTCTCATGAGAGATGGGTACTTTCCTCTAGCCCGACACTTATGCAATAGATTTAAATTGTAATACATTTCGTTAAAAAAATGGATTCCTTAAAATGACAATTAATAACATTAATTGGGACCTGTCTAATGTCTCAACTTATTTGCTTTTCTTTTGTGGTATAAACCAACTATTTTTATATTTTTTTATTAGGACCAAAAGGAGACAGCTTTGGACCCATTCTACGAGTCCCAAGAAAATCACAATTTGATTGGTGTTGCCAACGTGTTCTTAGAGGCGTTGTTCCATGACGTCACACTGGACTACCACACACCTATCATCAGTCAGCAGGGCGAAGTGGCCGGCAGATTGCAGGTTAGTTATTGACAGTTTTTTTTAAAATTATTATTACTTTTAGTCCCTGGTTTATGTTTAGATATATTAATTCTTCTTTTTTAAATACAGGTTGAGATTAGTAGAGTAGCGGGCCAGTTTCCACAAGACAGAATTTGCGAGGCAGCTTCAGATAGTTCTGGCGATATGAGAGACGATGATGATCCCGCTGACTCAGCGCCACAGCAAGTATGTAATTCTTACTGAAACTCTAATGAAATAACCACTTATTGTTGAAATTTTATTGATAAACACAATTAGATGTTCCGTATTTGCATTTTTAATTACATTATGAAAATAAACTGATTTGATACCAAATTAAGTCCATACAACAGCATATTCGTATCTTAGCTACACAGTAATAGGGTACGATACGCACGGTACTAATCCCTCTCTCAATACCATCTAATACCTTTAAATTAGCAATTCTATAATATAACCAGAGTTTCGGAAACGGTTCCAACGATTTTCATCAAATGTAGTATGCAGGTAATTTCTGAGTGCACGGTTGGCCTAGTGGTTTAAGTGGTCGCCACACCGCTTCCTACTGCGCCAAGTGTTGTGGGTTCAAATCCTGCATGGGACTACACTTTGTGTGATCCATAAATTGTTGTTCTAAGTCTGGGTGTACTTTGTGTCCTTTTCTTTATTTCTCTTATATTCCTAATGCGGGAGTTGTCTTTAAAAAAAAAAAAGAAAAAAAGTAAAGTTTCATGGTGATAAATCAAGTTCGGCTGTAGTTTTAAAAACTGTAATTTCTTTTTATGAGACTTCTTGTCCCACTGCTGGACAAAGGCCTCCCCTGCAATAAACCGCTTTACTCTATTCAAGGCCAGTTTCGGCCAGTCTATGCGATAGACTTCAAGATCGTCGCGCCATATTTTACAGTGTTCGACGACCTTGGCACACCATTCCAGATCCATACGACATACGTGGCCTGCCCAAGTAGTATTAATCTGGCAATCTTCTTGCCCAAATCCGCGACTTTAGTTTTGTCCTTCTGTCGCTTGAAATCCAAAATGCTGCGTTCCATTGCTCTTAGACAAATCTTGAACTGGACGGGACTTCTGACCATTTGTTAAAGATTAAATTTGGGCACAATATGTAAGGATGGATAGGAGACACGCTCAAAGAGTCGGCGTTTCAAGGAAAGGGGAATATCCCCTTTTAGGTACTGTTTCATGGACCAGTAGCTCTTCCGGGTGTTATCGATGCGGCGATCAATTTCCTTTTTACCATTCTCGAAGGATGCTAACTGGCCCAGGTACAAGAATTCTTCAACATATTGTATGTCTGTATATCCTACTTAAGCGCTACTGATAGGCTGTGTGATGTTATCAAAGAAGTACTGAGTGTTCTGAACACGGCTATGTATCTTGGTAATTGTCAGCAAGATTGGTAATTCAAGTTCTACCTTGTGATAAGCCCTGTTTAGCAGCTCTTAAGGTAGTATTAGTTTCCAGTGCAATTCTTATTAAATGATTGTTATTGGTCCTAATGCCCTTTCTAGTCCTACACTTCGCCTTCCTGCCCGTCTCTCGGTATTGATCTGAAATTTTGTTTCTATCATCTATAAGAGACAAGGTAGTGGGTGAGAATTTGTTATTCCTAAATGTTACTCTTTTCAGTTTCTTTCCTGCGGTTTGTATATTGTTAATTATTTTATCGTATTGGATATCTGTGTCATTACAGATACCCGCTACAACGTCTTCACGTTAAAATCGTTTACGATTTCTTCGTTCCAATTATGAAGTGATGTATATCTATACCGTCTGACGCTCTCTTTCGTTTTATCGTTTAAAAATAAATTAAAGTAGAACCTTTAAGCTCCTTTCTTTATTTGCGATTTATTTACCAGTCACGTCTACTTTTTATTCTTTATACAATAGTTGTTTTACTTCGTTTTACATATTGGGTTTTTCTCTCAAAATAACATAAAAAAATAAGAACATCAAAATCAAATCACGACACATTTAAAATCCATGACTGAATGAAACTAATAAAAATTACCAGATGATTTGACACATTTTAAACTGTTTTATTAAGCTTGGCCTGTTTGATTGGGTTAAATCTAGTAATGAAATCGTAGTGCGTCAAAACAATTTTTTTAATGTCAACCAAAACGTACTTTTACATTTTTAAATATATACTATAAATAAATTACACTTAGATACAGAACATATGATCTTGCTTATTGAACAACAACTGGGTGGGAATCAAACCCACGACTTTCGGATTAGCAATCAAGGTTTACTACTTTAGTAACGGGCCAGTCTATTATGTCATATACAACAGATAACATAGCCATATACACATAGCACACTCTAAGGTATATTTTACCNTTACAGTGTTCGACGACCTTGGCACACCATTCCAGATCCATACGACATACGTGGCCTGCCCAAGTAGTATTAATCTGGCAATCTTCTTGCCCAAATCCGCGACTTTAGTTTTGTCCTTCTGTCGCTTGAAATCCAAAATGCTGCGTTCCATTGCTCTTAGACAAATCTTGAACTGGACGGGACTTCTGACCATTTGTTAAAGATTAAATTTGGGCACAATATGTAAGGATGGATAGGAGACACGCTCAAAGAGTCGGCGTTTCAAGGAAAGGGGAATATCCCCTTTTAGGTACTGTTTCATGGACCAGTAGCTCTTCCGGGTGTTATCGATGCGGCGATCAATTTCCTTTTTACCATTCTCGAAGGATGCTAACTGGCCCAGGTACAAGAATTCTTCAACATATTGTATGTCTGTATATCCTACTTAAGCGCTACTGATAGGCTGTGTGATGTTATCAAAGAAGTACTGAGTGTTCTGAACAAGGCCATGTATCTTGATAATTGTCAGCAAGGGTAATTCAAGTTCTACCTTGTGATAAGCCCTGTTTAGCAGCTCTTAAGGTAGTATTAGTTTCCAGTGCAATTCTTATTAAATGATTGTTATTGGTCCTAATGCCCTTTCTAGTCCTACACTTCGCCTTCCTGCCTGTCTCTCGGTATTGATCTGAAGTTTTATTTCTATCATCTATAAGAGACAAGGTAGTGGGTGAGAATTTGTTATTCCTAAATGTTACTCTTTTCAGTTTCTTTCCTGCGGTTTGTATATTGTTAATTATTTTATCGTATTGGATATCTGTGTCATCACAGATACCCGCTACAACGTCTTCACGTTAAAATCGTTTACGATTTCTTCGTTCCAATTATGAAGTGATGTATATCTATACCGTTTGCCGCTCTCTTTTGTTTTATCGTTTAAAAATAAATTAAAGTAGAACCTTTAAGCTCCTTTCTTTATTTGCGATTTATTTACCAGTCACGTCTACTTTTTATTCTTTATACAATATTTGTTTTACTTCGTTTTACGTATAGTGTTTTTCTCTCAAAATAACATAAAGCAATAAGAACATTAAAATCAAATCACGACACATTTAAAATCCATGACTGAATGAAACTATAAAAATTAAAAAATGATTTGATACATTTATTTTACATTGGGTTAAATCTAGTAATGAAATCAGGAGCATCTAATCGTAGTGCGTCTAAACAATTTTTTAATGTCAACCAAAACTTAAATAAATTACACTTAGATACAGAACAAATTATCGTGTTTATTGAACAATAATTATCCTGGGTGGGAATCAAACCCACGGCTTTCGGATTAGCAATCAAGGTTTACTAACCACTTTAGAAACGGGTCAGTCTATTATATCATATACAACAGATAACATAGCAATACACATAGCACACTCTAAGGTACATTTTATTTACCCTACGTGACTTTCCAGGTGACTATTCGCGTGGCTATAAAACAGGCCACCGGTCTACCCCCATCGCTGTCCCACTTCGTGTTCTGCCAGTACTCGGTGTGGGGCGGCGGGTCGGGCGGCACGTTGGAGGCGGTGGTGGTGCCGCCCGTGGTGAGCGCGGACACGCCGCCCCCCTCCCACGCGCCCCCCACCGCCCCGCTCTCGCCCCGGCACCAGCCACAGGTCACCTTCAAGTTCGACCATAAGAAGGATTTCATCATACCGATGACCGAGGAGTTCATTGAGCACTGCGCGGGTGAGACAATTTTGAATTTTAACTAAAAAAAATCTTTTAACTCAATTTGCAGTAAAGAATGCAATACTGTAAGACGGACTTCCATGATTAAAGTAAAAGTCAACGTATAATCAAGTAATAATAAAATGAATAAAATATTTACTTTTATTTTAAAATTAGTATTACTTTATGACTATAAAACCAAAAATTATTACTAATTGATGACCATTGGACCTAGTGTGACGATATAAGCACGAAATATACCTATATATATATTTTGCTCGATATACACAAGCTTTTTGGATTCGACCGATTGATTAAATCCAAAAATATAGTACCAAGGTTATACATAAATACATAAATTATTTTATAAATACATACATAGAAAAATATAATAAAATACATTCTATCTTCTTGTAGAGGGTGCTCTCTCGATCGAAGTGTGGGGCCACCGTTCAGCCGGATTCAGTCGTGCCCGAGGCAATTGGGAGGTAGAACAACAACAGCTGGCCAAAGCGCGCTCACTCGCCGACCGATGGACGGAGCTCACCCGCAAGATTGAACTGTGGGTCGAGATACACGAACTCAATGACCAAGGCGAATATGCACCGGTTGAGGTAAATTATATAATATGGAAAAATAAAATGGCACTTACAAATAACTCTTCAGCACTACAATTCTGCAGCATCTGCTCTTAATTTAGGGCGTAATAAAGTTCTGGTAATATTATATACCGGGCACATTGCTTGGTTTTAACGTAGTACTTTCGAACGACTTTTGTCAAAAGTACTTTTGAGGTTGTTGATGTTTTTCGTGCAAAATACTTAGGTTCCTGATTTCATGACTAGATTTAACCCAAAACTGCCGGGCCGAGCTCAATTAAACTATTTAAAAATGTATCAAATCATCTATTATTTTTTATAGTTTCAGTCATGGATTTTAAGTGTATGTAAGTGATTTGAGTTTAATGTACTTATTTTTTTATGTTATTTTGAGCGAAAAATACTGTGGGTAAAACGAAATAAAACAACTATTGTATAAAGAATTAAAAGGTTGACGTGACTGGTGAATAAATTGCAAATAAAGAAACGAACTTAAACGTTCTAATCTAATTTATTATTAAACGATAAAACAAAAGAGAGCAGACGGTATGGACAGGTATAGATATACTTCATTGCATAATTGGGACGAAAAATTGTAAGTGTGCAGAAGTTATAGCGGTTGTTGTGCGTCGCAGGTGTCGCAGCGCGCGGACGTGTGGACGGGCGGCGTGTACCAGGTGCGGCAGGGCCAGCAGCGCCGCATCGCCGTGCGGGTCCGGCCCGCGCACAACACCGGCACGCTCCCGCTCGTGTGCCAGCAGATCCTCAGCATTGAAGTCGGCTCTGTCACCGTGCGGTACGTATACACCACTTATACTTCCGCCTATTGCCGTCCACTATTAAACGAAGATATGCAGTGACGTGGCGCTCATAGCCCAGTTGCACTCGGTGATTAGAAACAATCATCGAGGGTAAGCAACGATGGCGCGGTCAGTACCTGGATGGGTGACCGCTGGTGGCATGTTACCATGAGCGTCACCGTGATTCGGAGGTCACGTTAAGCAGTCGGTCCCGGTTGTTATCATACGATAACAGTCGTGAAGCTTAGTTAGAGGCCTTCGGGCGGCTTAAAAAAAAAACATCCAACGGCAAGATTTACGTAGCCACAACGTGTTCTTGCCAGTCCCCAACCCGCACTTGGCCAGCGTGGGGACGTATGGCCTTAACCCTCTCCTGAGAGGAGACCCGAGCCCAGCAGTGGGACATTATGGGTTGTTGTTTATGCAGTGAATAGTACCGACCACCTCGGTTTTGGGCAGTTCGCTTCCATCCGCCGCCAGTAACCTTCCTCAAGTCGTTACTCCATAGTGCCGCATGGCATCTTAGTCCTTATGTATGACTGTGCCAAAATTACTCTACTCAGCCTGATGGAAAGCATAACTAGTATTCAAGAGTAATGGTCACCATACTAAGTGCGAATGCAGACAATGCAACATGGTGACCCACATTATGGCGGTATTGTGATGCTTCATCATCATTAGGCCTCCGGTCTCGCGCTCACTAACGAAATATGACAGCATGAACGCTGACCGGGCAAAGTAAAAAAGGAATAGCAGAAAAGCCCCCAGGCTCCAAAGTGTAAGCTTGAAAGTAACCGGGAAAAACGTTGAAACGATGATGAGTTAAAGATGTGTAAATTTTGGCAATGCCTCAGTAATGTTAACTTATCTTTCTGTTAATAAACTTCTCTGATTACAACAGGTCGCGACTTCAAATGCCATTAGACTCGTATCAAGATGAAGACTTGGCTGTATTACGTGAAAGGTGGAGCGATGCACTATTCCGTCGACGACAACACTTACACGCACAGCTGCAGGTTTGTGAATCATATTTATATCATACAGCTTTCTATCAAAGTAACTTATTTCATAAACAGGCATGACTACAACTTTTAATTTATTTCTTTCTCATTTCAGAAATTGGTAAACATGTCTCCATCAATGAAAAGTGAACGTGACATGGAACGTGAACAGTCCCTCGTGGAGCAATGGGTTTCACTCACGGAGGAACGGAACGCTGTAAGTATTAGATGATCCTTTTTTGTTTGTATAAAAAAGCATTGGAGTAATAATTTACTCAATATCATTACTATAAGAAAGTTTTTTCATAGATGTTGATAAAAATGCATTTCAGTTTTATACAAAATATTAAAAAAAAAATTGAACCTAATCATTCATTCTAGTATTTTTCGTTTTTGTATAAATATATAATGTTTTGTTTAGGTGCTAGTTCCAAGTCCAGGTAGTCCAATTCCTGGAGCTCCGGCTGCTTGGGTACCTCCACTTGGGATGGAACATCACATACCTGTGTTATTCCTTGATCTCAATGGTAAATAATTTATCAGTACTTATTAAAGCCTTCTAACGATTAAGGATACCTTTCGTGAAACTCTTATCACAAAATTATAACTAGGCGAGCTTAATTTCCTCAAAAACTTAACAAAATAACCTGACAAATAAGTTGTCCTAATGTCTGTGAAGGTCTTTTTATGCATATTGAACAACCTATCTAATTATATATAGCAACAGTAAAAGTAGTAAATTATGAAATTTTACAAGTGGGCCTAGCTATTGTTAATTAAAGAATTACATGAAATTTAAAATAATGCCTTGCCTGTTTTGTTCTCAATTAATGATAAAAAAACTATATTTTTAGCGGATGATTTAACGACTCACCCGAGCGGTGAAGAAGTGACAGTAGCGGGCCTACACTCCATCTTGCCGAAGGAACACGGCAACAAGTTCTACGAACTGCAAATATTGCACCATCACGACCGGGACGTGTCTGCAGTCGCCTCCTGGGACTCCTCTATACACGACTCGCAATATCTTAATCGTATCACTGAAGGTATGCATTATCTTTATTACTGAGAAGTACACTTTGTAAGACGTAAAGAAAAAAGTCGACAATTTTTTATGGAGTTTGAGCTAAATTCTCAACAGTTGTGTAACTATGCCTTGATTTTTTTCCCAGCACTGCTAATAAATGTTATTTTAGGATATCATAAATCATAGCGTGCTCTTCTGAATTTAAATTTGTAATTATAAATCATCATCATCATCATCATCATCATCAGCCTATCGCAGTCCACTGTTGGACACAGGCCTCTCCAATTTCACGCCACTTAGTTCGATCTATGGCTTCTCGCATCCAGCTCCTGCCAGCCGTCTGGGTAAAAAGGGTAATAATTATAAATAAAAAATAACAATTTAATGCATTCTAATAAGTTATATAAATAAATAGATCACAACATCATTCAGGGCCTTGCCATATGAAATAATAATAAAAAAACAAATGAATAATCAGTTAAATTTAATTTACGTTTCCAAGTTGATTTAACGTTTGCTGACTGCTGCGTTGGTCTAGTGGTAAGCGTAAGCAACTGCAGATCAAGAGGTCTCGGGTTCGATTCCCAGGTCGATCTGCTGTTGGGTTTTTCTTACAAAGAAATTCTTTATAGCAGCCCGGAGTATGGAATATGGCGCTGGACCCCGCCCGTGCCTCGGAGAGCACGTTAAGCCGTCGATCCTGGTTTTATGCATATCTACGGCAATCGTTATTGGGAAGTTAGTGCCCTTAAATATACTGACAACTAATTCAGTTCACCCTCAAGGTTGCGGAGGTCAGATGTCAGTCGCTCTGTGTAAAAACTAATATTCAGGGAAAACCGGTTAAACTAGAAGCCGACCTCAATTAATCTTGGGAACATTAAAGGCTAGGAAGATGATTATTTCAACTTCCGTTGTTGTACTCCTAATACCAATTATCACGTTAGTTAACATTATTACAAAATTTGTTTTTAGCCAATGAACGCGTGTACCTGATACTAAAGACAACGGTGAGGCTGTCGCACCCCGCTCCCATGGATCTCATACTTAGGAAACGACTAGGGTTAAACATTTACAAGAGGCAGAGCTTCACCGACAGAATACGAAAGAAAATTGTCAGGTTGGTCACGGTTTGAATAGTAAATCCTACTTGTGATGGTCCCTTAAATTGTTACAATGGTTTAAAGCTTTAGAGGCAATATGTTTGTGGGTTCTGGTATTCAAAAGCTCAGGTCGATTGGGGTCATAGCATTTATTCCCCCGCCTTGTTTTCAAATCTGGTTGGTTATTAGCGGTAGTGTTTCATATATTTGTTGCTATTTTTCTTTGAAATTGTTTCGCTTAATTTAAATTGTATGTTCCTTGGGTATTATTTATAGTTCTTTCTGTTTTAGTCAAGTAAAATATGCATAGGTATTTCACCTTTTGACTATTTACTATTGTAGTAAGGTAAAAGGTAACAGTCCCAGAATGTCGTATTTTGGTTTTCTTATGTATGTTTGGAATTGTAGTGTGTGGCTTTTGGGTTTTGCTTTAATATGCTGCCAAACTTGCTCATTTATGCAAATCGAAAATTAATACTAGGTAATGTATGTACGGAATCTTTTTCTTTAATTGATCAATTTACACTCCACAATGTGGTTATAATAAAGTCTAGGGTTACTTATAAATTATCTAGCACTATATGTTTTTTTTAATTTATCAGTAATATAGAAATAAGCACCTTTAGAAACATTCTCTGAGTATAAAACATGAATACCATTAGACAAAAGGTTATACTGGGTTATACTGATTCGTGATAAAGGCGAGAAAGAGACAGTAGCATTCAACATCCACAGTGTGTTACCCTGCCCACTACCGACCTCTACATATTTAATATACAAATGGTTAGTTATTACGCGGACAGGACGGACCAGCTGAGCCAGACGGGCGTGACCTATGAGGTGGTTTCCAACATCCCGAAGGCCAGTGAGGAGCTGGAGGAACGCGAGAGTCTCGCTCAGATCGCTGCCACCGGGGAAGAGACCAGTGCCGCTGATGGAGAAACTTACATCGGTTTGTTTGTTAAAAATCTATATACTTGCTTCATAAGCTAGGCCTTGAATATAAGGAGTCTTCAAGGTTTTATTAGCTCAGTTTTTAGTTTACAGATGCCAATATTTAGATTTATTTTGTTTCATGTTTTTATTTCTGTGTCTTTTACCTTTATTTATATATAAATAAGAAGAACATACTTTAGACATTAAAATTTAAGTTAATTCATTGCCCCAATGGTGAAGTAATGTATGTCATTCTAGTTCTATTTACAGTATATAGACATCCAACTATAAAAGCCGCCAATAAATGACAGTAACAAACTTTCTTACCAGGAAATCCCGTTATCAAAAGTTATGAAAAGTCATGTTACAAAATCTGACCTTTAGAAAGTAGATTTGAGCAAAATTCTACTGTATCAACTATTTCGCTGGTACGTTATATAAATTACTATACGTTTTTCATGAAAGCTTTTATCGTTTTACAGAAAAATACACCCGCGGTGTTAGCGCTGTGGAGAGTATTTTGACCCTGGACCGACTGCGGCAGAGCGTAGCCGTCAAAGAGCTCGAACAAGCGCGCGGACAACCCATCACCATGCGCAAGACCGCCTCGGTACCTAACTTCTCACAGGTAATTGGGCACCAGCTTCTATACCCTGTACACAGCTGCGAGACACCTATTTATTTAGATAAACCCTTAAACACACACGCTAAAAGCACTTAGGTACACGGTAGGTAGATTTTAAAGCACTTTAATACAAAATATTAGTTACTACTTGATTCGACTAATATGTGAGTAATAGTATGGGTTGTGGGTATTCAAGTATATATATTTAATGTACATATTAATTCATTTGATGTTTGTTACTTGTATGGAGGTCAAAGGTTAAATGCTTACAAAAATAGTTGCTATATATAAAACTGTCAAAAATGTAAGCAATGGCGTATATGAGGGCGTATCGGAGAANAGAGGCAGAGCTTCACCGACAGAATACGAAAGAAAATTGTCAGGTTGGTCACGGTTTGAATAGCAAATCCTACTTGTGATGGTCCCTTAAATTGTTACAATGGTTTAAAGCTTTAGAGGCAATATGTTTGTGGGTTCTGGTATTCAAAAGCTCAGGTCGATTGGGGTCATAGCATTTATTCCCCCGCCTTGTTTTCAAATCTGGTTGGTTATTAGCGGTAGTGTTTCATATATTTGTTGCTATTTTTCTTTGAAATTGTTTCGCTTAATTTAAATTGTATGTTCCTTGGGTATTATTTATAGTTCTTTCTGTTTTAGTCAAGTAAAATATGCATAGGTATTTCACCTTTTGACTATTTACTATTGTAGTAAGGTGAAAGGTAACAGTCCCAGAATGTCGTATTTTGGTTTTCTTATATATGTTTGGAATTGTAGTGTGTGGCTTTTGGGTTTTGCTTTAATACGCTGCCAATCTTGTACGTACGTATGTACGGAATCTTTTTCTTTTATTGATCAATTTACACTCCACAATGTGGTTATAATAAAGTCTAGGGTTACNGGCAGGATTTTGCAATAGAAGCTGCTGTTTTGAGAAAAAGAAAGTGTCGCGTATAGCTCTTGTATCGTATATCGGTTATTCTATTAGTTGTAATATAACATCCCGATTAGTAAAATTGTTCTAAAGTAAAAGTTCTATGTAAAAAACCTAAATCAAGCATAATGTGTCATCGAAAAATACTCTTAGTAGTACTCGACGATTACTAAGTCAAATAGATTTTAAAATATTCAGCAACATAATGAAACACGAAACCCTGCGTAGAGTTATGTATGTATGTATAACTAGCTATGTACGCTTGCTAACTTGTGTATTGTCGCCTCGCACCGACAGCTGTCGCAGGCGATCGAGAACGCCGCCAAGAACGGGACCAACGTGAGTCAAGCATGGCTGCAAAAATCGCTGTTCACTAGCACCTTATTTCGCATTTTATTTTTTTTATTTACATCATTCCCATTTGCTAGTAAATATCGCATTTGCAGATGTGGTGACCATCGAAACTAGTATTTACTGTGACTTCAGCTAAAAATTGATTTATGCTTTCTTCGACGTCGTTTTTTTGTTGGGCTTTCTAATTTCACAGATTTAAATTTAAGTCATCACTCCCTGCATTATCCTTATAATTTAGTGTAGTATAATCAAACATTTTTTATGTATGATATTAAACATAAGGCCGGCATATCTTGGCGAGTCTGAACATAAGCTTGCGAACTTTAGCGCATGTACTCTCGAAGTCACCAATAAACACGAAGTAACCAAAAAGGAATGTCCATTACGTATTCAGGAACACGTATTGGACATTCCTTTTGGTGTTTTTTGATCGATATCTATTCAAATCGATGGAAATTAAGTCGTGAAAATATGTTTATTTTCAATTTTATAAGGAAGTCTTCAATTTTCTCAAACAGTCGTTACTGAACTAGACGTTAATAAGTAATTAATATTGAAGTAAATCATGTCTTTCAGCTGAGAAAATCATCATTTTCCTAGTCTTTATTATTTCCAAGATTTGGGGTCAGCTACTAGTTCAACCGCGGCAGTCTTTCAACTGAGAAAATATTTCTTTTCGTTGAAGTCGAAATATCGTTTATTAACTAAAAAATCACTAATATTTATAAATCAATTTATTTTAATATCTTTTAGAAACAAAAATCAATAACTTTTAAATAAAACTAATTGATTACGATATTTGATTGAATATAGGGTCATGTGTTTACTTGTGGTCAATCTTTATACTAGACTACCGCCCCCCACACGTCGCCTCATGCGAAGTTCGGACTCGTCAAGATACGTCGGCCGTAACGTAGAAGTACTAAACTTCGACTCTCCTCAGTAGAGGTGAACTAGGCAACAAATTCTTGTTTTTTTAATTTTACTCGTAACGATGAATTGCTTTAAATGTATAAGTATTGTGTGCAGTAGATTTAATATTTGTGAATGCAACATTAGCATTACGAAGATTATCGCTCGTGTCGGAATCTTGTAATTTTTTTGATAGTATGTGATATTTGTATGACACAGATCATGCGCTTGGACTCGTCCTTCGAGTCTCTGACTGGTCTGGCGGCGGGTAGGTCGGGCAGTGTTGCGGACTTGGCCGACGAGGGCCCACGCTCACGCGCCGTACACAGACACTCGTACGCAGCGCCTGCTCACAATGACCCTGACATGGCCACGCCTACTAAACCATTCGGACTTGGTAAGTTATCAGATATACTACTTTATTTATCCGATTTAAACGTATATGTTGTAAACTAACAATTTTTTTTCCAGTACCAGAAACACACTCCTATTTCCGATACATTCATTCTTAACCACTCATACATTGTCATGCCTACAATATTTAAAATAATTAATTGATGAAACGATACACTTGCAGTAATTGCACATGTGCATACGAATAGCTATGAAATAATATGTATCGTATTATTAGACCAACGATATTTAGTGCATTTCAGTAGAATAAGTAACATAACTTTCATTTAGTATGTACAGGTATCAATGCACGATAGACGATTTAGTATAGAAATTGTACTTACAGCTAAAAGTACATTGTATAGGTAAGATGTTAAAAGAACAGGCGATTCACCCTCACGAAATTGTCACGACAGTACTTGAAACATCCACTCTTCATGATCTCACTGTTACATTATTTTATTTTCCAATTGCTTTGTGGCAACGCTATGGCTCAGATTTACTGTCCCCTTCTCTCTTTAACCCTTTACTCCTTTTCTATCTTATTCTTTAATGTGAAAAGTTTCTGTAACATTACAGATTATTACTTCTGCCAATGACCCTTTTCTTTTGAGATTTTTAATGAGAATGGAGACCCAATTTTCATAGTTCTTTGATGTACAGTTAATACGTTTTCAGTTTGCTTGTTAAATATATTATTGATTTTGGACTCCATTACAATAAATCTTAAAGAATATGGTAACAATAGGCCCACAAAATGACTCCCAAATTTTGAAACTAACGTTATCTTTTCTGTATCTTAATCCCTCGCTACCTTCAGGCTCGTTCCTATCAGGTAAACAGTGAAAACAATATGGTATTGAATCGGAATGGCAACTGTATTGCGAAATTGTTAGACGAATGCAACCGAACGATTAAAAACTAAATAGATGTGTTGTGATCATTGTTACTCATAAGAAATTTTTGTTTGTTGTATGTTACCCATTGATTGGCTGTAAAGAATCATCTGATACTATTGGCATATCGGAATCGAGTGAACACAAATACGGCGCTGAGATCATTTTGATAAAATTAGACCCTGTATTGGCTATTAGAGGAAGCGAGCTTCGAGCATTAAGCTTCTGTCGTTGTGTTTACTGTCTGTTTGTTTGCGTGTCTCTTTCATTTGCATGGACCGAGCATGACCTGTGATTCTATCCTCTCCATCCCTCTTCCTCTACGTTGATCTATTTGCTGTGGATATGAAAGACGAACGTCGCTTTCAGTTTAGACATAATATATTGCTTATAAATGTTAGGAATAAACGATGGCCAAATAACGATAACTGTATATTGAGTCAATTGTTGTAAAAACTTGAAAAGCAGTCCTACCTTTGTATATGTAGAATGTAAAGTAGTGATAGTCTCATGAGATGTGACGTAGGTTTATGTGTGCTAGGAGACAGATTGCATGTAATGTAGACAGATATTGAAAGGCCAAGTGGATAGATGATGTACTAAGCATGTGTTAGACAGAATTGTAAATGGTTCGGTACACTTCTTGACTAGAAATGTGATTAGTTGGTGTGACGTGTGTCTAGTATAAATAAGAGTTTTCTGTTTCTAAATTAGTAATGGATTAGGCGTTTTTAAAGTGTTATATTAATTTAAAATACTTATTCATCTTGTATTTTTCATGAGGTGATTTAATTTTGAATAAGTTTTATAAGGATTTTTGTAAATATAATAAAAGCCTGATAATGCTAAAGACTATTTGTAAATATTTTGAGATAGTTTGTTTTCAATTACGTGTGTTATAAGTTATAAATAGTGGCGATAATGTCAGCTGTTTTATATTTTGTAAAAATATTTTAAGTTAATTACGCAGTAGTTGATATAGAGACAAGTGACGGTGGTACTAATATTTTTGAGGGTTAAGCTCTGTGTGTACTGACGAAGGCATTATGTGTTTTTATTGCAGCTCGGCCTACGTTCCTAAACTTGAATTTGAACCTGAACTCACTGCGACTGCAGACGCCGAACAAGTGTACGTTCCGTTATTCAGTCGTAGAATCACTTTGTTCGTAGTTTCGCTTTATTTTTATTGACGGTTTTCTTTACTTGTTTGTATATTATTTATAAATGCTCATTGTTATTACCTTTTCGCTGTATTTTAGTATGTGAGAATTCGTTAACATCGATACAGAAATTATTTAGTTTAAACTTTATATTTTGATTGTATGGTTTATTTACGTCTTGTGGTAGAGTCGAGTAACATTTTAATTTCACGCATATTAATTAATACAGAGGAGAATGTAGGTATCGTTAAGAGTATAAATTAGTTTTAATTTTTATTTGCTGTTTTCATAGTAAGCTAGTCCATAGTGAGAACATGGCATGACAATCATTGTACAATCTCAAGCATGTAAAAGTATTCATTTAAACATTCTTATTTATGTTATGTGTCTTTTTACGATGATTTTTGTTAATAATTTTAGTTATTTCTTAAGTGATTTAGACACATCACAGTTTTAAGGTATTAATTGAGAGATAATGCACTGCTGTTTATTCTTCGATCTATTTCATAGAAGGGTATGAAACAAGACTTACTCGCTATCTACTTCCAGTCTTGAACATTTTTAAAAACTACCTCGAAATTGTTCAGGGTTTTTTTTTGTACTTGCAAGATTTTACACTACATTTTGATTATTCTTAGATCTTCTTCAATCTTTTGAATACTGGCTAAATTTTAAAAGTTCAAGTACGTTGAGTAATTTTCTACGCTCATGTTTATTGTTTTGAGTGGTATGATACACATTTTTTCTAGATTATGGAAACATACACTCTATTGACTTGGAGAGTCACCAGGATATTATAAATTAGGAATATATTTAACTTTTGTTTTACCATTGCAGCGTCTCCAGCCAGTGGCAAGTTGGGTCTGCGAATGACGACTCTCCACGAAGAGCCTGGCAGACGTAATGATGAGGACTCGCATTCTGAACCGGAGTCGGCTCCTGTTGATGAACTAACTACGCCAAGATCACAGGTAACCGGTATTACTATATTTAGGTAACCTTGTATCAGTAGTTTAAATTAGAAGAGGGGAATCGAATAGTCTTAAAGAGTGACAACTTTAAATATGATAAAATATATGAGGCTCACATTTACTTTATCTTAATCTTAGGTTCTAGAAAATTAACTTTAAATCAATCATCTTGAGATACTCCATATACAATTCTTCTTATTTACAGATGAATTTTTATTTATTGTCAGTTGTTTAAAAGTACTGAATACTTTTTTAAACAATCAGATGGGTTTTGGAACGTTAAACTAACCGAAATTATTGCCGAACTCTTACAATGTCCGTATTCTTAGATTCTCTATTCTATATTATCATCTCTTGGTACTAATACAACTAAGCAAATTAAACAGTCAGTCAGTGTGGCGTGATATATGAGAGGCCTATGCCTAGCGGTAGACTGTCTACAATAGGCTGATGATGATGTAGAAATAAGCCCGACTTGGTTAATAAACATATCGTAACTGTCCTTTTTTTTTTTTTATATATATTTAAGCTGCCAATATGACTCTGCCCTGCCTGATGGAAAGCATGAGCAGAATCCAAGAGTGGTGGTCACCGTCCTCAATGCGAAAAAGAACAATGCAGTATGGTGACCCACACTATGGCGGCCTGGGGGAAAGGGGTTGGTGAGGGGGATAGGGGGCGTTGGATTGGGGTATGGGCCTCCGGTATCCTCACTCACTCGATGAAACACAGCGTAAGCGCTGTTTCACACCAGTTTTCTGTGAGGCCGTGGTATCACTCCGGTCGAGCCGGCCCATTCTTGCCGAAGCGTGGCTCTCCCACGGTAAAAAACGGTCCTCTTACAGCGCACGCGGAGTCGCGCCACCTCCCGAGGTTTCCTCCCCACATCGAAGACGCTGGACTCTTTGCACGAGCTCGCCTGCGAACGAGTGCCCAACAAGAACTCACCATCGATATCATCTAGTGGATATGGTGAGCAAAATACTGACTTCCTAGTCAGCAGTATATATGTATATACTTACATCTTAACTGAAATAAAATATATTTACAAAATTGAGTCACTAATCCTGGTAGATTTTTGTATTAAACTCCTACTAATATAATGTAAAACTCGTTTGATTTTTTGTATTATTATATTTATCAATTATTTTATAAGCTTTTCTAAGCGATATGTGTTTAGTACAGCGATTAATATTATAAATTAGTAGTAATATGTCTCAGATCGTACTATTCGCACAATTAATTCACACAAACCTATTTAAACAGTAACTTAATATTTATTCATACGCCATATTTAAATATTATAGTCAAAGGCATTGGTTAGTAATAACTGTTATTCTTCATTCCAGGATCACAAGCAGTATCATCAACAAACTTGACAAACGACGACACTTTATCTATACGCAGCATGTCGGTCGACGAAACCCCCGATTTCGACAAAACGATGGACTACACGCACATCAGTCGAACTAAGAATTCCATGGCAGGCCTAAGGAATGAAATCACAGAACTTCGAAACGACATAAATGACTTGAAAAACGATATCGTTGAGTCCAAAAATGAGTTAGACGACTCGTTATACGACAAGGCGAAAACCCCAGTACTTACACCCGGATCTCGAAACCGTATAAATCCATTTTTGAGGGATTGCGAAGATTCCGCGAAAGAGGAGGAACAAAAGGGACAAATTTTGGATCCTTTAGGAGCTCTTCCGGTCGAGAGCGCGACGTTGGGCATTCAGAGTAAAAGCGGTGACACCTCACAGGTCAACGGTGACGTTACACACGAACAAGTGAACGATTCTGCGAATGAAGGGTCACATGATGTGTCACAGGATACATCCTTCGGTAAGATATTCGCTTTTTCTCATGTAATCTAAAAAAAAACTAAATAAAGAAATAAACATACTCGATCAGATGCAAACATTGTAATGACTGTAAACGTTAGAGTTATAATCTTTTCGATTTTTAAATTAACTTCTTCTAGGTGAGGTAGATGCAGAGTCAGTTAGCTCAGAACAGTCGAGTCAATCGGTTGAACGTAGCCGTGAAGCGTCTTCAGTTGGGGAAAGTGATTCAGCGTCCCCTGGACCTGACCAGCCTGTGGTCAAGACACATTTGCCCGCTGGCAAGGTAAGCGGCATACATACCATAACAAATAATCTTATAATTTAAAATTTGGATAATTTTGAAGTTTTTAATTTTTCAATTCTTATCAGGCGCTCATAGCCCAGCTGCACTCGGTGACTAGAAACAATCATCGAGGGTAAGCAACGATTGCGCGGTCAGTACCTGGATGGGTGACCGCTGGTGGCATGTTACCATGAGCGTCTACGTGATTCGGAGGTCACGTTAAGCAGTCGGTCCCGGTTGTTATCATGCGATAACAGTCGTGAAGCTTAGTTGGAGGCCTTCGGGCGGCTTAAAAACATCCAACGGCAAGATTTACGTAGCCACAACGTACTCTTGCCAGTCCCCAACCCGCACTTGGCCAGCGTGGGGACGTATGGCCTTAACCCTCTCCTGAGAGGAGACCCGAGCCCAGCAGTGGGACATTATGGGTTGTTGTTTGTTTTGTTTAATTCTTATCAACCATTGTCATCCTATTGCTGAGCAAAAGCCTTCCAAATCTTCCATTTCTGACGGTTTACAACTTTTCTTTTGTCAATTTTTCTATTTCCAAGTAAAAATGGTAAAAATGAAATTTGTTACAACATTTGCGAAAATCATATGCATAAACAAGTGATAAAATTTCCAGTTTTGATTTTGAATGATCATTAAAAGTCGTTAAATACATTATCGCAGGTGGTCCGTCGCCGCGCAGGAGGCGCCAGCGCGCGTACGGCGAACCGCGCGTCGTTCCCGAGCGCGCGCACCCGCACCGCGCACGAACCGCCCGCCGCGCTTCACGACACGCCCGCCTCCTCCACTGAACGCATCGGAGACGGTTATTATTATTCATTCAAATTCATCTAACATACTAAACTCTCTACTCGCGGTGTTTGTAACCGAACTCCACCGAACGAATCGATTTTTATGAAATTTTGTTTGCATCTCGGGTAGATCTGAGAAGCGGCCGATATCAATTTTTCATACATATAAATAATAAGGATCATGGGATTGGGCCCCAAATATTTGTTGAAGTGAATTCCCCTAATACGTGATTTATATAATATACATACGATGATATGACGCTTGAACTTTTACTATTTCATACAGTTGTATAGATTAAAATTTTTAATGTTTATAAAAAAAAAACTATGCTAACTTAACCATCAACTGATGGTTAGTATGAGGTTTGAAATTAAAACATTGCGTCTTTTTTTATTTTTGTAAATGCATTTAAATTAATCTTCTTTAAAAAATTTAGCTTAAAATTACGGGGTATAATATTAATAGGTGAGGAGTCATCGGGCGAGTGTCCCGGCCTGCAGAGCTGGATGACAATAGGCGAGAGCGTGCAGCTGCGTCTGAGTAGTAGTACTGGCGTCATCGCTTACACTGGCCCCACGCACTTCGCTTCTGGTACCTGGATCGGCGTAGAGCTGGATGCTCCTACTGGTATGTGAATTTTTTTCTGGCAGCTAGTTACCTGAATATGTATATATGAGGCAAACTTTCTTTAGTCTTGTTTATAAGCAGTAATTTAAGAATTAATTTAGCCGTAAATTTGAATGATTATATAAATTATATTTCATAAGAAGGTCATAACCGTATTTTTTATTACGCCTATTCTCAGTCTTGTGGTTAACCGTCTCATCGGATTATGAGAGAGAGGGAACAGGGAGTGCACCTGTGTTTGCGCACATAGTTGTGTACTATAATATCTACTGCGTAGTTGACTGGTCTTCATTGAGAGTGGCCGCCGTGGCCGACATCAGCTAGGAGAACATACATAACACTTTTTGACCCGATCCAGGAATCGAACTCTCGAAATCGACAGTCATAAGCAAAGCGCTGGAGTAACGAATGAATTTATAATATTTAATATTTATTTAACCACAAAGATGCAAACACTTGATGTTTGAATATGAAATGAATGTAGAATCTTTGTATTTATTATAGAATTTTTTGAATTCTTTGAATTTCCGTTTTAAATGTAGAAAGGGTATGGTTACATGTTGAGTGTCGTGGTGTTGCAGGTAAGAACGATGGGTGCGTGGGTGGGACGCGCTACTTCTCGTGTCGCGCACGCCACGGCATCTTCGTGCGGCCCGACAAGCTCGTGCACGATCGCCGCGGCCGTAGCGCGCGCGCCTTCAAGGACAACGAGCTGCGTCGCGCCTCTAGCAAGGGTAACATTACAATTTATACTATCTACTAAAACCATTTGTTTTTTCTCCTCAATATTTTCCCCAGCTAGGTTATAGTAGGCTTTAAAGTCTAGCCTGCTTTTGTTAATAACAGCAGTTCCCGGATCCCTCCCTTCTCAGGCGCAGTGATTTTTTTTTTTTTTTTTTT